>JARHVA010001812.1:250000-295000 GCA_037957365.1 Torreya grandis | reverse complement strand
ATGAGTTATGAGTGTAGATTAGAGTTGTGGATATAAAAGGAGGTAAAATTTGAGAGTCGAGTTCCTGTTTACCAATCACTATAGTACTTTATGGATGATTGCTATTTGAAAACTAGATCATACTTATTTTTATTTCTAGACTTACCTTTTGATTATTTTTACTTTTTTGTAATGTGCTTACTCAGGGTATGATTCAATGCCAAGGGTTTGAACTAGAAAACAAGACATGCAAGATAATACAAAGGATACTCATTCTAGGTAACTGTTACTTTTTGTTGATTGTTTATTAAATGTTAGTGAGAGGTGTTTTAAATGTGCTTCAAAGGCAATTATCATAAGAATTATTTTGTTTTCATATGTAGTCTCTGCAGCTTCTTTTTCTTATGGTTGCCTTACACCTGGAGGAGAAAATAAATAAAATTGATTATGTTTTATCATCCTCTCTATTAGATAGTAGTGATACATCTGACACTATCCAGAAAAAAAGTATTTATACCATAGTAACCTGCCTGCTTCAAGCACATGGGATGAGGTATGGTTTTGAATTTAAAAATTATGGTTAATTTGTTCAACTGTTTATTCTCCATTTTTATGTTTTTGTAATCATGCATAAACTAATTGTGTTTTTTTCTCTTGTAGGTTTCTCCATCTTATACATTAATTACACCTATTTAGTGTAAATATTTATGGCAATAATTTAAGTTATAGACAAAATACATGTTGCGTTAGCCTATTGCTGCTCAGGTGAGTTTCTATCATGCCAGCACTATCCTCAAGTCTAGTTCTATTAATTGTTTGAGAGATGTCTTTCAAATAGATTCTCAGTTTATTATTCAAAATGACAATCTTTTTTAATTAAAAAAATAGTTTATCATATAAGTGAAGTAAATTTTCACTATAAATTTCAATGTCTTTTAATAACTTCTTACATATAAATAATATTTTCTTTTCTACTTTGTTGGGATTCTTTTTCATCTTACTCTATTTTTTAAGTATAATGTTTTCTTGTTGTAATAAGTGCACATGGCATTGTAGCAATTATTTAATAGATTTAACTTGTGAATTTTGTTACTTGAATTTCATTTTTTTTTGCACTCAAATGTAATGGCAGCCTTTTTAGTAGGACATAAAATATTGATTATGTTTATCCTTTCCTCCTTGCATTTTACAGGTTGATATCATCTTTGTCACTTGTGGGTGATAGGAATCCACTCTATCTTGGTGTTTTATTTGTGCTTTTCTTATTGGTCAAATCCCTTTGGGTATAGCTAGTCATTCTAGGCATATTTTATCTACTCAGCATGACGTTGTAATTAGATTATCTTTCTTTTCAATTGGAGATGTTTATCCTATTGTCAATTTGTACATTTAGTAGGGATATTATGGGAAATATTCCTATTATAGTACTCATCATGTTTTGACTTTTTTTAGTTGCGTTTGATTTTGTACTTTTGTTTAATATTTGATCTCAAAAAAGTGTTGTAGGTCTCTAGCATCCTACAAATGTCAACTTCCAATTATCATGCACCTTTTAAAATGACTTGCTGATGAAAGGAAAATAGTAGTTTCAAGATGGTGCCTATGCAAGATCTAGAATTTGAGTCTTCATCACAAGATAGCTCTTCTACCAATGGCCTTACAAACTCCAATTCTATAAGGCATAGATAGGGTGATCACATTGACATGAACATGGATTGATCTTATTAGCAGACTAAATCTAATTCTATTGTTTGCAACTCTCAATTTCCTATTTGATAATATGAATTATTGGAGTCAAACTTACCTGTAATGATTCTAATGTACATGAGTTTTTCTTTATGGATTATATAGATTATGGTATTCTTTGGAAGAAAATTCCAGAAAGATTTTGCATGGTTGAAGTTTTTTGTTTTAGTGACTCTAATAGGTTTGAGTTTTCTTCAGAAGATTCTTTTTCTAGGCTAGTATTAGTCCATTGAAAATCAAAATGTGTAAGTGGGATTTTTCTTTATAATTTTTCAGTGGGATGCATGCCTCTTGATGCATCCATGCATACTTTTTTGGAAGTTCTATTCATTCAATGCTTGTCAGCATTGATATTGCCTAGTGATTCTTACTAGAAATTTATTTAATGCAAATGTTAAGTGTAAATTGTTACATATTTTTATATAAAAGAGTGTAGCAAAACAAAATATTATTCAATTAACATTAAAGATTTAAAGAAAATAGTAAATTGTCAAACATTTGGTTGTTAACAGATATATAGTAAAGCATTTTTATCAATAAGTTATATTACTATATTTTCCACTATTATGTGTAGTCTATAGTAATATTAGTAGCATTAACAATTTTTTCTATTTCAATTCCCATAGGGACTTGGCGCATGGCACCCTTGTTAAAATTGAAAGCAAAAATTAAACAAATATGAGATGGATGTATTTATTGATTTCACTATATTTGTAGTATTAGAGGATCATTTCCTATTCAATCTTTATTTCTCAAAAATATAGAAAATAAAGTAAAAAATCTTTCAACTATATATTATTGTATAAATAAATTTTTTGGTCAAACATTTATGAACATCACACATTTTCAATTGAAAATATTTAAATGTCACTTTGATATGTATATAAGTGTTTAGTTATAATTAATGTATTTTTTAATTTATTTTAAAATTATAAAAAATGATTTCTAATATTTTGTTAATGTTAATTTACATTATTATTGAATTATAGTATGCTTTAAAAATTCAAAAAATAAAAAAATCATAGGTTCAGTCTGTTATGATTTTATATATATATATATATATATAAAACAGACTGAACCTATGTTTTTTTTTTTTTAAATTTTTAAAGCATATCATAATTCAATAATAATGTAAATTATATATATAAATAATACGTTCATTACATAACATTGCTTTTAAAAAATTACATATTATTATTATGTAGAATCTTTTGAATCAGGTGTTTGTTTATAGAGATTTTTTATATTAATTAAACATTTAAAATTTTAATATATTTAAAATGTAAATATATACTATTAAAATTATAATACCTTAATGATAAGCGATTAGATATTTTTTTTTTTTACTATTTTTTTTTTTTTAAACAATATGAATATTTAGAAGAAAAATTGACATCAGTATGATCATATTTACATTTTTTTAAAGTATAAAAATATAATTAATTAATTTTAAATAAATAGAATCAAAATGTAAAATAAAATTTTGAATACAATGTAATTAATTTAAAAAGATTATAATAAATATATAAATTATTTTCAATATTTTTTTCATCTCTATTATTTCACTGATTACAGAACGCCAATGACAGCTGTGCTTTACTAATCGCACCTTTCCTTTTCTTTACCTCTCGTTTCTTCCCCGGCGTCTTCCCAACAGAGCGAATCACGATCATGAATTGATGTCAACCGACCAGCCGCAAATGTAATAGTATGATTTTATTTAAGTACTTAGCAAAATCTAGGCGAGAAAAATCCGTGGAAATGATTTTATTTTGTTGTAAAAGTCAAGTTAGCCGCAAATGTAATAGTGTGAAAGAGTCTTGCTATGGTGCCATGTCTGGCCGTATGCCGAGCTTGTCGGGGTCGAAGATGGTGAACGTTTACATGGAAAGGGACGCATAGCCCTTTTAGGAGTGCATAATGTTTTAAAAATAAAAATAAAAAATACTCCTATAAAGAAATTACGTACCGAGTATTATTTGTATTTATTTTTAATGATAATTATAATATAAAGATAACTGTAGACTCAATAAAAATATGGTAAAGTTCATTTTAATATATTTGTCCCGTTAGGTTTTGTTTTTTAAATAATGATTGCATCATCTGTAATAGTTTTGAATAGTTTTGTATCTCAAACCATTTCCCATATTTTAAAGACAAATTTAAATTTAATTTGTTCATAATTTTTTTTTTATAAATGTTTCTCACCAAATTTATTATAATTACTGTTATAAATTGTGAAAGTAATGGTGTTGAAGAAAGCTCAAAAGATTGTCTTTAAATTTTATGTTGAAACATAAATTTTTAAATTCTTTTTCAATATTATATTTTTTAAAGTCACATCACATTTAAAAATTCCAATAACACATGGATTAAACACCATTAGAAGCCAATGGGATTCTTGAAATAATAATTGTAAGTGCAAGCTCTACTTTTTGAGTCAAGCTATTTTTTTTTCTCGAATAAAATTAGGATAGTGTCCCTATGGTCTCATCACTTTAGAGTATTTATGCAAACATCCCTCAAGGAGACAGTTTGGGTTGATTTATCAAGTCTTCTAGTCCCTTTGCACCATGGTTTAATATTTCTAAGGATTCCAAACCCATAAGGCATGTGCTTCATAACGAAATGGTAAAATAATTATTCTTCATGTCTCAGCAAGTGCATGTGTCGAGATTAATTTAATAAAAGACTTGAAAGAGTCTATGATAATCATATAGGGACTCAATCACCCAACCATAGCATTAGTGACTATCCCATCATATATTGAGTAAGCACAGTGTGAAAATCAAATTGTGTTTAGAAAAATGATTGATCAAATATTGTTAGAAATGAAAAATCTGTTATTGTAATAACAACCCTAAACTAGCTAATCTTATTTTGAATATAAAACACTAATAGGCCATGAAAAATTAAAGAGGTGCTAGTCCTACTTCTCTCCTTATTCCTCAACCTCATGGCCCAGTTGATTCTTCTTAGAGCCAAGTATCTAAAGAAAATAATATGTAATTGCTAATTTATAGTGTTTGGAATCCTCAGCTAGGCTTCATACTATGCGGTGGTCATGTACTCTACCTCATAGTGATGGTAACTCACCTTGAGAATAAAATGGGGATAAATGCCATCCATTTTACTAATGGATTATTTACTAACTCAATTGAAACCATTATTGAGTAATCATTGCACCTATGGTGATATTTAAATTATGTCTATATTCCACTCTATGTTTCACCAATACAAATTCTTTCAAGACAGGGGGTTGTTATCAAGTTCTATGCCACATAACAACACCCATATGTTTTGTTAAGATGTGTTCTATCTATTATGATTGTCATCTACATCATACTAGAGAATATGTAACCCTTCACATTTAATCTCTAATTGTTACATTCATTGCAAACATTTCTTCACACTCTAAACATCCTACTAGTCCATGCATGATTTCAATTGAAATGATTGCATAGAACTACAATACTGAGGTGAAGTTATTTAAACATTAAGAAACAAGTCTTATGATTGTGATAAATGCGTCTTGAGATCTCTTAATAGGTTTTTGTATTATATTATTTTCAAGGAATGGAAACATGAAAACAAAAGACAAAAACAAACCAATAAAGATAAATAAAAAAGACATATCTTGGAGAAAATCAATGTGAGAAAAATCCATGTAGAATGAAACCACATTTCCTCATCATCATTGTCTTCTATGTTTTACAATTTTTTACCTTCCTAGGATTACAAGGACACTAACATAATGGGATCTTACCATCATAGTTACCTATACAAATTTTAGTGGAAGACTTGTCTCTCAAGCATTAAAAGTACTAAACTAACTGTATCAACTATGTGGTAATAAACTCATTCACATACATGAAAATAGTGACTTGATCAACAACTTAATGAATCCCTCAAAATGCATACACTTGAATTTTTTGTTTACTTCTCCCTCTTAGGTTGAATGTCTAAATAAAATCTATAGTTTCATATTTAAATAGAATAACATCCCTTAGGATCCATAATAATCCCAAGAGTCATAATATCAAGATAGAAATTTCCTTGTCCTTTCAACATGCAATGATTTTCAATTATTAAAACTTTATAAACCTGGTACCAATCTCTTGTAATCAACTCCATAGTCTTACTTGAAACCACAGAAGTCCTTTGACATTCACAAGTCCTAATGTTCTCATATAAAATTGAAATCATGTGTTATTTTTTAACTTGGATAATTCTATAAAAGGAACCTAAATATGTACTAAAAATGTAATTTTGATGCAAAACTATTTTTTCTATCCCATACAATAGGTTAATTACCAAATCAGCTTAAATAATCTATGCCCTTCCTAAGAAAGAAAGTATTTTAAAACCTAACTATTGCCCTTGAAGTAAATATGCAAGTATGTACCTAGAATGAAACTCTACTTTTACAATCAAGTTATGAAAACCCCGCTCTTACCATTATGTTATGTAAACCCTTAAAAACCTAGTTTTAACTAAAATTTAATGATATCATATTTTGCGTAAGTTTTATTTGCAGGGTCGATGATCGAAGGGAGAATTGAAAGGTTTCAAGGAGAGTGGGAAAGTTTCAACCTTTCCAATTACATATTATTTGAGAAAATTGTAGTATGCACTCCAAGTTATGCCACCCACAAATATTTTAGAAGCTCATGCCAATGTTTGAAGCACATATGGAGGTTCATGCAAAGGTCAGCATAAATTTTTAGGTAGAATGCAACTTTACATTTATAAATTTTCAAATTTTAAATAAGTCTCTGAATTCCATGGCAAAGATTATAATGGAGATAAAAATGTTACCTTGTAACTCTTGTTTTGAAAATTATGAAGTATGAAAAAATATCTACCGCCGATGCTAATTTTTTTTAGATAGTTCATGATAGTATTTTATATGTCCATGTGGAAGCTCTAAATCCCATCTAAATAGTTTAAGGGATGACACTAAAATCCAATTGTGGCCCACGTGGAGTCCAAACCATATAAAGTTCTAAACAAAGAGTAAATAAAACATTATGAGTGGGATTGTAATAATGGTTTGAAACTTTGGTTTAAAAATTAAAAATTACAATCAAATATCTTCTCCTTGTAGCATATGGAATGTTAAAAGGGTCAATGAGAAGTTTTAATGGAAAGGCACATCAAAAGTATAATGCCAAAATGCAATATGCAACCCGACCGGTGAATCCCATAAGTCAATGCAAGTGGAATGTCAAAAAGTCCATGATGGAGCTTTGGATGGAAAAATCAACATCCTTTTAGAATTGCAAATTGTAATATACAAACATAACCACAAAACCTACCACATACAATCTATCAAAGAGGAGTCTACATGTTAGTTTGAAATGCCCAATGCTAAAATTTTAAAAAAGGAATGTAAGCTAATATTTTATGATCCGACATAACATTTGGTCAAGTGCCCATGTGGAGGTCAAAGGCTTATAGTAGTAGACATTTTCATAAGATAAAAAATGTCATATTACAATTTTATTTTGTAATTTTTAATCTATAATTAGATTCCCTAAGCCTACAGACATGTAAGTTCACTAGGATTAATTTTTTTTGCCAAAGGTATGAATGTGCACGTGTTTTTAGTGGGTGCAATAGTGACTTGGAGGAGAAGAATAAGCCAGGTATGATTTTTTTAATCTTCACATTGCATTAGATTGGGTTTTTTGCCTTCATCAAAAGTGTACTTATATGAAATAATCCTAGAATATGATAGAAATGAACAGAAGGTGTGTAGTGATATTTCTATATTGCCAAGTAGTGGATCCTCTATCTAGGAATTACCCATTAAAAATAATAACATAGTAACAAACCATGTAGAGTCAAGTATAGGTTGTAGTGTTAATATGGTTGATGGGTCTACTAGAAAATCTGATGTGCATGTTATTCGAAGTGGTGATCAAATTCCTTCCACACATCCTATGGCTTCTCTTCATTCTACACATTTGAGTGCTTTACTAATGAATAGGAGCCCTGAGGAACTAGTTTCTTGTAGAAGTAATGGAATCTCATTTAATCAAATGGAATATAAGTATTCTCTAAAGTCTTTATACATACTTGATAAAATCACCCCTTAAAATAATAAGGATGTATGGGAATTCATTACTCCCAATTCTTATACACCTTGAAAGAGATAATCCTTTGTTTAACCTCTAGCGAAGATGAATATGGAAAAGTTTCCATGTCCTAGAATATTAATTTCCTTACCACGGGTTTCCTATATTTTTGTGTGTTGATAAAAGTGAGAAAGGATGATAATTTTTTGGGGTAGTTGATACACAACTTTAGGTCAAGTTGTCAATCTTTCAAGCTGGAGACCACTAGTTGCTCAGAGGCATTCTAATGCAGATTTTGTGAGTTATTTTGGATCTATATTACCTATTGATCACAACATATTATTTTCCAAAGTTGTACAATGTATGTTTTTAATCAAGTTTAGACTCTCAAATAGTAATCATGCTAGTTTGAATATAATCTAACTTAGCATGCAATTAAAAGACATGTTGGGAGTTCATGCTATTGGGAGGAGTATTTTGGTTGTCCTAGAAAGAGCTCTAGGTTGGGATAGAGAGAAATTGTAAGTAGAAGTTTTCAAACAAAAGGCAATAGACATATGGAATCTTACCAACTTCTAATTTACAACATCAAATTGTAAATTGTAAATTGTAATTTACAAATGTACAACAGACATATGGAATCTTACCAACTTGTAAAAGTGCAACCAATGTCTAAAATCTCTCTAGGATAAAAGGGTGTATAATTGTAATTGGGTTTGGAAAACCCCGCTAAGGCAAAATAGAGAGAAAACATGATTCAGGTAGTAGTAACCCTAGAATTGAATAATAATAAAAAGTGAATAGCCAAAGTCAAAAGCAAAAAAGGTAGGGGGAAAGACTTAAGTGCCATTTCCAATATTTGACTAATGTAAATAGAGCTTCATGGATGAGGCTAATTGAAGTAGGGTTTTTTAGGCAAAATAGGCCATTGGAAGAATATTTTGATTCAAGTAGTCATGAATCTCTTACTACCTCCATTATAGAGAAACATGTGTATTCTAATATGTTTGGAGTTCATGCTATTGGGAGGAATAGTTTGGTTGTCCTATAAAGAGCTCTAGGTTGGAATAGAGAGAAATTGTAAGTAGAAGTTTTCAAACAAAAGGTAGCAGACATTTCCACTAGGAATATAACATAACAAATGCAAATTTACAATAGAAAATTACAATGTCCAAGTAAAGTCTTAAAGTCCATGTAGATATTAAGTCAAACTGCAACATCAAATTATAAATTATAAATTATAATTTACAAATGTGCAACAAACATATGGAATCCTACCAACTTGTAAAAGTTCAACCAATGTCTAAAATCTCTCTAGGATAAAAGGTGTACAATTGTAATTGGGTATGAAAAACCCCGCTAAGGCAAAATAGAGGGAAAACATGATTCACATAGTAGTAACCCTAGAAGTGAATAATAAAAGAAAAGTGAATAGCCAAAGTCAAAATCAAAAAAGGTAGGGGCAAAGAGTTAAGTGTCATTTCCAATATTTGACTAATGTAAATAGAGCTTTATGGATGAGGCTAATTGTTGTAGGATTTTTAGGCAAAATAGGCCATTGGAAGAATGTTTTGATTCAAGTGGTCATGGATCTCTTACTACCTCCATTATAGAAGGAACATTTGTTTTCTATCATGACAAGGCTAAAGGAATTCTTTTACTTTCACAATGTGGATGGCATCCATCCATAACCTTTCAATTGGGCAAATGATTAGTTGGAGACCAAAGCAAAATGATTAGAGAAGATAAAATCAGTTTTTCTCTCAAAGAGAATATTCTCCCTCAATCACAACTTCATCAAGATCTCTAACCAAGCATATCAAATTTCATTTAAAAACTCATCATTACATATAAAATCACCTACCAAAATAATTTCCTTGTAGATCATCAACTTTCAAGCATGATAAAAGACATAATCCAAATGGAGCATCTTAGTGGAATATTTGAGGTGAGAAATTTGTATAAGTAAAGAGGGTTTGTCCTCTTTACAGAGGTTGTTCTTAGGTTGTTTTTTTAAGGATTCTTGCTATGTGTTGTATCTCTCTTGCTTAAGTGATTGTAACTGTACAATCATTAGCAAAATCTGAGCACATTTGGCATATGTCTACCTTGTTTTAGAGCAAATCCACCATGCTTTTCACCATTGTTATGCATTTAGAATAACATGGACATTTATCTAATTTCAAGTTAATGAAAACATCTATGATTTATACTATATATTGTCAATGAAGAGTAGTGGTTATTCTTCATACATTGTTGATTGGGTATTTAGTTTTATGTCTATTAATGGTAGTCATTCTGGGCAAAAAACTATGTTATAAATTCCTTTTTGCATTATGATTTGAGAGTGTTTTATTGATATTCTTTTAAGGACACCTTGGAATTATGGAGTTGATAGGATAAAGTTCTTGATTATTAAATTTTAGTGTATGTTTTTGGGTTTCAAGGGTCTTTTAAATGCTTGCATTGGATTGGCATCAATGAATGAAAACCATTCTTCATAGTTTTATTTACTTTATTTACTGGTGTTCTACATTTTGAAATGAATGATATCATAGTTTTTGAATGAGTTCCACATGGAGGAATCCACCACCACTCTCTTATATACCTAACTTGTCCTACCCATCCTAACCATACAAATAATACATGTTGTTGAATATTTTGAATGTTATTTATCTGGAAATACATGAATGTTGTAGTCATAGAATGTGTATATATTTGGTGATTCACTACTAGCATTTTAATATCCAATTTGGCCCTCAGTTTTCAAATATTTAATTATAAATTAATATTACAATCACCCTCTTATCTATCTTTAGTAGCTTGTGTATGATTTAAGAGCATTTGTCTAGTCTGTGTGAAAACTCTTTCTGAGTGGACTATGTAAGGTTGGTTATGCTTTGGTTAGATGTCTTTGTGTTCTAATAATACCCTAGATATTGAACTATAGTATCTCCTCTAATGAGTAAGCTACCTTGTAGGTCCCCTCACCCTTATTTAGGGAGAGCCAAAAGTAACACAAAACTAACCATAGCCTATGTCGATGTCTTATAGTCATTATTTTCATTGAATCCATCCAGAAATTAAACCTTTCCCTAGTTAGAATGACATAATTATGGTTTATCATATATGTTTTCCATATTTTCAAGTGTGAAAGGCTGAATCCTAGAGGTGTACAATTAGGAACCAACACATAGTTGGTGTCATTATTGGGGACTAAAAGAGTTGATTAATTGACCTTTGATGAGTTATTTTAGGTAGTATTTACTTATATTATCTCATGTGTTTGAAATTTGAGGTTGTTTTATTCTAATTTGATACTTTGGTTCATCAACTACACAACACCAAATTGGCATCATCATCTGGGACTGTCATCACTGATTTCAACAAAGTGGAATTTTAAAATGTATCACTATAAGTTTGTGATATGTCCTATCCTATAAGTTTTATTCTAGTGATGACTCCAATGTTTTACCTAGTTTTGAAAGATCAATGCCCATTTCAATAAATTTATTATTAAATGTTCTCTTGTTTTCAAAATTAGAAGGATGGGGATCCTCCTTTTAAGGTGACTCACCAAAGAAACTTATCTCTTAGTTGAGTGTTTATTATAGAAGGAGACAAGTTTGAAGGCTGACTGAAGGATAAAGTTCTATTTAAAAACATTTTTTAGACTGTCATAATTATGGTACACCTGAACTTATTTTTGTTGAAGATTATCATATTTCTCCTAATAACTTAGATCCTTATAGTCATGTTTACTACCTAACACCTTCTCAATAAGATGATTATCCTCGAGGGTCCAATCCCCCAAGTCCACCTCACTCACCCCCTCATAGTCCTTTTTCATTTGATCTTGATCCCACCATTGAACCAGTCAAGAGGAATAGAGATTAGAATGATAATGCATATCTTTTATTTAAGATCCCATATTTAGACTTATTAAATTTGATGAAATGGAGGGTTACCCAAATGAAGTAAGGAACCAACTCCCTAAGTTTTAAGGGAATAATGCAGTGACTAGTGAGAAACATTTGAGGGATTTTCACATTATTATTAAATATCATGAGTTTGATCATGATGATGTTTGCATTAAACTATTTGTGCACACATTAGAATAAGATGCATGTGAGTGTTTCAATTCTCTTCCACATGGATGCATAGATTAATGGGAATAATTGAAGAATGTTCTCAAAATACCATTTGGTGATAGAGTTGATCCTAAGTTCCTTCTTGCATAATTTGAAAACATAAATAACAACCCTAATATGTATGTGCAAGAATTTAATATAAGGTTTAATAAGACTATGATGATGTTTCCTAATAACATCAGGCTAAGTGATGTTCCTTATTTGATTAAATATTATGAGACATTTGACAAAAAGGATGCATATTAGCTGAGAGATATGGATCCCACAAATTTGAGGTTGGAATTCAACACGGCCATCCAAACTAAAAATAATATAAAGATTGTAGGAAAGACCATAAAAAAAATGGATGATGTAAAGTTGATCAATACTACAAAGACTAAGTCCACTAAGACAAACAACACTAAGGAGACTATGAAAACCTTAACTACTACTGTCAAGGAAATGTCATACAAGTTGGCCAAAGGTGAGAAGAGGATTCCTCGTAGATATTCTATTCAGGAGAGAGCATAAAATTAGAATCACAAAAAATGGAGACCCTCTTTACACAATTAAGATAATAACATAGAGAATAGACCAACCTAATTTGATAGAAATCAAAATAGAGGAGTTGTGAAGGATGTTCCTAATCCATTGAATGCCAAGATTAATGTTGTAGACTATGAAATTGATATTGATTGGTTAGATATGTGATTTTTCCCACATCCTTATTCTGATACTATTGATTGAATTAATGAATATGTATAGGATCCTGAGTCTACATTTGAAAATAATGATATTATGATGTTTGATTATAAAATCTCTTGAAGTAAAATGTTTGCCTCCATAGAATTGTTGAGTACTAGCATCATTGATCAATTTTGAAGTGCAATAAAAGAGATATGCATCCCAAATTCTCAATTTATTTGTGATGTAAACATGACACAAGCATATGAGTTATGCAATCTATGATGTTCAAAAGTATCATGTGGAAATTATTTCAGCTGAGGACATGTAATAATTAATTAATGTAGCAATTTCCCAAGAGAAAGAATATAGTCTAAGAAGCATGAAATAAGGAAGGATTATTTCGTATAATTTGGATTTATATCCACTAAAGTAGAGTGGAGAAATTTTTCTGTAAAATAATTTTCTTATGTTCCTAATAAAATGGACTATTTCAAACCATTTGGGCCATACAACATTTTCAATGAATTAGACTATTTCGAATAATTTGGAACTTTTACCTCGTAAAATGAAGTGGAGAAAATTTTCTCCCAATTTTTTTTCATATATTCTAAATAAATTGGAGTGTTTAAAACCATTTAGGCATAGATTATTTCAAATAAATTAGGTTATTTTAAATAAAATGGAATTGTACCCACAAATGTGGACTGAAGAGAATTTTGTCCAAAAATAAATTGAACTATTCCAAAGCATTTTAGCATAGATCATTTTGAGTAAATAGGGATATTTTGAATAAATTACACTGTTTCGAAATAAATAAATTTTATTTATTCGAAATAAATTACACTGTTTCAAACCATTTGAGCATAGATCATTTAGATTAAATTAGGTTATTTTAAATAATTTAAAATTATACCCACTAAAGTGGAGTGGAGAATATTTTATCCATAAATATTTTTTATATATTATAAATAAATTGAATTATTTCAAACCATTTCGGAGTAGATCATTTTGAATGGATTGGACTATTTCAAGCTTGTGACACCCTTTTGGGCCTTCATACCGATCATTGATATTTTAAAGTATCTTTCATTGTTAGGAAACATGGCACCATTTGAATAGCCAAATTATAGATGAAAATATATTAAGAAATCTAGTTCATCTACATAATAAAATATCTTGACAATTGTTGTTCATTGGGAAGATCTTCTGAATGAGCAAGTGTCAATATACCAATTCAATAATTTCAAGGAATATCCAACTATAAATCAAATTGCACTAATAACCTAAGCAAATCATATCTAAATTAGAATAAATTATTTTGAAACTAATTGAACTATATTTGAAATGATTTAGAATATATTTGTATGAAATTGATGCTAATGTTTATTACTAGAGTTATAGTTTATAATCAATAAATACACTTGAATGAATTAGGCGAAGTTACATCTTTCTAAACATTGGTTCACAACTATTGGCATGGATTTTTTGCTTTCTCCCATGAATGTGATGATTGTTTTCATTTTGATTCTCCAATCCTTTTCATCTTTCTAACTTCCATTTCTAGTATATCTACTTCATGTAACATAACTCATTTTTTTTTTTTGATTTATAACACAATTTTGAGAGTTACAATTAATGAACGTGTTGGTAATTGAAAAATAATCTCTAAAGGTCCCTTTAAAAATATTTTCATCCAATTTTCATATGTTTATATTAAATGACTTAGACTATTTTCTCCCCCAAACAAACATGAAATTTGAACTTGTGTAACCCATGGATTGAAAGAGTATCCTCAAATGATTGTCCTCTATCATTGACCAATTACCAATGCGAGAAAAAGATTGCAATGCTACCTTCAAAATTTAATTAGAATGATCTTGAATGTAGTTTGAAATATTTTCAATTTTATAATCTTCCTTTTTAACCATATCATGCATTTGCATATCTTTTTAATTTTATGCACAACAAATAATAAGTCATCCAACCCCAAAATCAATATTTTTTTAGAAGTAGGACATTAGCTCCTCCTTTGAAATGTCTGAAATTTGTTAAAAAAGTAATGAATCATTTATAAACAACATTATATTACAAGAGATATAACATGAAAATTTTCTAAGGAAATATTTTACATATTACTAGACTAGTCGTTGATGCAAGTTTGATTTGCATTTTTTATTGTAACATAAAAACACAATGCATTTCATTTGATTCATGTTTCTTTCATTTCTTTAAATCTTATAAAGATTCATATAAACACATATTAGAATTAGTACATGCTCAGGTAGATTATAACTATAATACTCATTAGACATAGATGTACAATTTTTATTGCCAGTTTCGTAACACACATATGCATATAAGAGTTCATATTGAATCCTTATAAATTGACCATCAATGTATCATAATTTGAATCAGTCTGGTTTTGCCATAATTCATTTCTCATAAATATTTATATGAGTTTAACATTGATCAACCAACATTTCTATTCTTAGAGTAATGAAAGTATCAGTTGTTCTTATGCATAGCAATACATATTTATATGTTTATGCAACCCATCATAGCAAACAAAATAGGATTTATTCTTCTAAGCTATAATTCACTATCACGAAATTTAACTGAATATAATACACCTTAATAGTTGAATGCCATTCATATACTTCCAATAAGACACATCAAATTAAAAACTATTTAATTTAATAGCAATATAATTGTTTCTAGCATAATATACTTTATTTTTTTTATTGATAAAGAATAGATGGATACTCTGCATCAAAATTTATTGTTTTGAAGACATAGTATAACACATATTGTGATATTTTAAACTAGGTAAATTAAACATGTAAAAAAAATTGTAATGGGTAAATTAAACTTGTAAACAAAATTTTAATGGGTAAATACAACCACAATTAGTCTACCTACCAATAAAATGAACCACACTTCCAAATCCTAAGCTGATGCAAGTATATATTTTATTGTCTTCTACATTCTCCTATCCATAAATAAAAATTCAATTGTAATGTGTTTAAATAAATAAAGATAATTAATATATTCTAGACTTGTATGAAATTGTATAGTTACACATTTATTAAAAGAGGTTTTTACCTATTTTTGTATTTTTGTAGTTTGTATGGATGCACTCTTTCATTGAAACTTTAATTCTTTATTTTATACAAGGTAGTATATAATGTAGTAACTAAAAATTGTCGTTATCAATTGATTTGATATTATTATTTTAAAAATGTGTCTTGTAAATTTTTACCTTGTGTTGTTTTCATGGAGGCACCAACCTGCATATCTATGTCATGGGTTGTTGTGTTGTAGACATAAAGTTCTAAAGTTGAGTTGTGAACTATTTTAACTAAGACATAAATATATTAATAAATATTCTGTCAGCATTTTGAATCATTGATAAATAAAAATTATATAATTGAAAAAAATATGCTTGATCTTATGTTACCTTATTCAACTTGTGATGTGTCATGTTCATTGATATAATTTCCATTATTATTATTTATTCACTTGCATGTAATGCCATTGGTGCTACACACCAAAATATTTTTTGACTATTAGGTTTAAAAAATAAAGCGTACACATCAAAAAATTGTTAAGATGTTATATTTAGAAAATGAAGCATGATTATAAAATAGATTTAAAATGTTATGCACCTGGTATTGATTGAAGAAATTTTCTTGTATTAGTTACTCTCAATTTGTCAAACAAATTTGAAATTGATCATTAAAAATCATTTGTTCTTAAATTTCTATAATGCAAGATAAACTTCTTTGAAATTTTGTACATGGACGCACCAATCCAGCTCCTCTATATACCCCTAACATGTCACATGCATCCAGATCATTAAAAGTAGAGATAATTGTCTCCCAGAAAATGGTATCTAGTTCAATTTTGAATGACCTTCCTATTTTATGTGAACCAATCATTTGAAATGTTGGTAAGTCTTTGTAGATATCAAAACCATCATCTAATCTAATTTGTTGTGAATAGAGGTAGAAACCTTGCAGTTGAAAATGAGATGGACCCTAACAAAAATTGATACCTTTAAATGTGTCCAATCAAATCCATAAATACATCAACCCCATTGTATGACACATGTATCTTGCATGTAATGGAAATCACCAACACACAAATTATTGAGAGAGGTTTAAATGGAAGGATAATGTTCTAGTTTGTGGATGATGAATACATTGAAGGCCCTGATAATAACATTTTTAATTAATGCTTGAAGAAATAAGAGAAGATGTTCTTTAATAACTTCAATGATATTCAAAATATTAATAACTATCTAATCAACATTTAGACCAAGAATGAGTGTTGCACTAAAATCTTATAAAATAGATGGCCAAAGACAAGGGGTGTCATAATTTTAGATGAATCTTTATGTATCTATCCCAAGAAGCTAACCTCTATCATTATGTATATAAGTTTTCAATAATCTTAATGAATCTTGGGATAATGCTTCCCAACCATTTTTTTTATACCTTCATTTAGAACATACAGATCATTAAATATTTTCATAAAAAATTTATAATGCTCCATTACCTCTTCAGGTGTGATTATTTGGTTTGGTGGAAACATCCTATCATGGTTGTTAATATAATCTATAATTTTTAATAATATGTTACTTTTTAGCTTCACATTTTTCACCAATTATCTATGTTATTATAATCAAGGGTTTTCAAGAAGGAAACAGACCCTTTCTCCAATAAATTTACTAGTTCTACTTTTTGTTTGTCTGAAAGCCCTTGAATATTTCTAAGTACTATTATACCAATCAGATTTAAATGTTGTTTATCTAAACTAGGTACAGTATGACTTTCAAACAAATCAAATGCCTTATCAAAATAATCCCAAACGGGTTATTCCATGAAATAAAGACATTTTCTCTCCTATAGTTGTTGTGTTGAATAGTTCATTTATGTGAACCAGTGTTTATCTTGTTCATGTATTTCTTCCATCTTTTTCTTCCATATTTCAAGATTATTCCAACCTCTCAATTTGATAAGGTCACATGCAGATCAAGATATTTTTAAAAATGAAGTCTTATAGATTATTTCATTGGATTCATTACATTGATTACATATTTTTTGCACAATATGGAATGGAGTACAAGTTTTCAAAAATCTTTCCCTTCTAACGCAACATTTATTTCTCAATGATTATGAAATTTATTTCTCATCTAAAAGAATTCTCTATTGTGTTGTAATTGTGTGTTGTCCATCTACAATATTGACCCTTATGAATTTGTCCTTCATCATATCTTCTAGGACTTCCTTTGATTCAATAAAATAGTCAGGGTTGTTTGGATCAAAATAAATTAACAAAACATCCTTAATTAGAACCTCATTATGTTTTACAAATGAATGAATTATATCATTCACCCATCTTTCATTCAAACTTCCTATTCATCAAGCCACAACACTACGAGATCATACTCCCAAGCTATCTTTGGCATATGTTGGTTATCCAACAAAGAATTGATTTGCCTTGATCTCTTTCTAGCTAGTGGTGGTGAGGCTCTCTACACAAGTCCCTTTTGTTTTTATTTTTCTTGCTATGGAGGAGCTATAGGCTACTTCGGTGAGGTATGTGGTTATGCATCTAGGTGTAATTATTCTTGCTCTTATCGAAATTATTGTGTGACTAAGGTTCTTTACCTCCACTCTTTGACTTGTGATTCAACCATTGTGATGAAAAAGGACATTAGAGTCATAGTTAGTATGGCCAACTCATGCACCTTGATTTGAATACCATTGTATAACTTGGTTACTGATGCATGGTGCCCTAAATGTTGAAGTGAAATAGCACGTACTTGTGCACTTGGTTCTATTGATAAGGTGATGAAAGTAATTTTGGCCATTTCCACAAATTTGAATGAATCCAAGCTATTGATTTTGGTTTTTTGAATTCCTATCCTAATCCCCATTTTCACCTTCTTTGCATATGTGAGCAGGGTCAACAACTTGCTCCTATCCATGACTAAACCTATAATTTGAATTATTTAAATGATTTGTTTAACTAAAATTCAGGTATCAATTTTTATACACAAGAGTATATCATGAGTAGATAGTAGAATACTCTTTTTATCCAAAGTCTAGAATGTTTTTAGATTATTCCTCTACTTCATTTTATGGATTTTGGCATCCAATTTTCTCTTTCCAACCTCTTTAAATGCACTAACCACCTACACATGAGTGTTCTTCCTTATCTTTAATATTTTAGCTTTGATTTTGACCTTTTTTGTCTAACAAATCTTGAAATTACCCCATAACATGTCGCATCCCAACTCAAAATACCTCAAACAAGATGATTTTTTTTAAATTCCATGTCATTAATGGTTTTGTATGACTGTTAGTGGTCTTTCTTCCATACCTATCTTGTCATTACCACATTCCCAAACTTAATTTGAGGTTAATTTACTTTTTTTACCAAATTAATCCTTAATATTTTTTATTTAGTTAAGTAAAAACAATGATATTTTACATTTCGGACTAACTTATTAAATGCATTTAATAAGTTATATTACGCTTACCTATAAGAGCTTCTTAGAATCTATAAGTGTGCAACAATAGATGGAACAAGATTTCCTCAACTAAGGACCAATAAATATGAAGGTTAAATAATGACCTTACTACCCACTCCTAGACTATAGGTATCCTCCCCATGGTCCAAGAATTGTATGTATCCTATTGGGAGAGAATAAAGAATGTGGTCATAAACTTGAAGCTAGTGTTTGGGTTCATTATAGACTCATAACCATTGAGTACATAGGTGAGTGTGGTCATAAACATGAAGTCTTAGTCCCTTCCACTAATGACATGTGTCATCATGGCGCTCTTCAAGAAAGTAGGGAGTTATTCTTTAAATAAAAGGTGTGCCATTGACCAAAGAAAGTGGGCCCCTTTTTTGACAAGAAATTCAGAGGTAGTTCAGAGGGAAGCATGCATCACCATAGTGATTATTACATATACCTAATATTTAATACTTAAAGTTCCATCTCTCAGTCTCTAAGTAAATGAGATGGAGACACTTGGTATAATCATAGAGATTTTATCACTTGGTGAACTTGAAATATTTTCCGAGTGTTGAAATACCACATGTTTATGAGTGCATTTCACATGTCCTTGACTACTAAAAAATGAAGTCATAATATTAATGTCATAGGTACCCTTGAAGGTATTATAATTCCCTTCAAGGTATCACCAAAATCTACCTTTGAACCTTGAAGGGTACCCATACACATGTTTGAACGGTATCTCCTAAGAGATACCTTCAAACTTTTGGGTCCACAACAGAGGTTAAAATCAAATACAAGATCCCAAAATATAAGAAGCTAATCATTTTCCATAATTTTTCTCAAAACCCCCATTTCTCATTATCATTTTGTATTATAATAAAATACATGATTGAATATTGACATAATTAGCTATTTTTCTCTACATGCCTATTACGCTTTGATGTATGTTTGAAATGTATCTCCTAGGAGATACCTTCAAAGTAGGATGAAGCAAGAATTGAAGTATGTAGTATATGATATTAAAAAATATATATTTTTTAGATTGACATAAACTATGTCATTAAAAAAATGTTATACATTACCTTTTTAACATTAGTTAGGTTTTCACATATCTCCTTGATTATATTCTAGTATAAATATAGCTTTATCTCCTACATACAATTACAAATTAGACTAATTTTATAAATAACCTAATTAATAACTCTTTTCATGTCTTTTGTAAATATCTAGGATGAAAAATCATACCTCAATGGATTTTCAAGGTGGAGACTATGTAGACATCCAATTCCTAACACCATTTGTGTTGAAATTGTCAATCTTACTCAAATTGCACTCAAATGGACACTTTAGGTCAAAATACATAAAACATGTTAAATGGTTCGAGCTTGTCATTTACAAGTGCCAATTTAGTTTGAAGTATCTCTAAGTGGGACAATGTAATTTATGGGTCAGCTAACTTTGATCAATTCATTTTGAGTGAAAATGATTATTTTGCCTTTTGTGCTCTAGATCATTCTTTTCTTCTAAATCAATAGTACACGTCACATACCTTTGTTATTTATTGTTGGTAACATCATAAATGGGAATATGATTCTAGTGCATCTAACATCACCTTCTAATTCTTCTCTAATCAAATTATAACTCAGTAATATGGCTTTCTAAACATTTTGATTAATCGAGGGCTAATTTTCAAATAATTGCACAAATATTGATTAACCTTATTTAAGGCTAATTAATCAAAATCAAGAGCTTAATTAAATTTTCCATGAGAGTTGTTGAATATTTATTTTTTTAAATTGATTCTTATTATTTTCATCTTCAGGGGACCTCATTTCTTGGGAAGACATCCCTAGGCCATAAATGCCATAACTATCAAAATTATGGGTCACATGTGCCTAGTTAATACCTCCCATGCCTTTTCAATGCCCCTTCTTCTAAGGTCATGATAAAGATAATTTTGGATTTAATTCCAAATATTAGGATTATCCATGGCCACACATCTCAATCTTGAGATGGACGGTCATGGTTGATCTTGACCAATCTCAAAAATCTATAAATAGAGAGGCCATGGACATTAATTTTAATTTTGAATATTGAAAAGTTATAATGCTAAATTGTTTCCACAAAGATTTGCATTTGATCATAGATTTTGTTTTCAAGCTTCATTGATAGGCTAGTTTAGTGATTTGGAATCAAGAGCCTAGGTTTTATGGAGTGTTCTTGAGGCATTGGAGGAGCTTACCACCATTGTTTATAAAGACAAGGATGCTTGATCAATGGAGAACATGTTTTTGAGCCACATGGGTATGGTGAATCCATTTGGCAAGGTAATATGGTTTGCTTTCTTTCATTTATTTTTTTTCTATCCTTTGTAATTACCATAGGAATAGATAGGCTTGGTTAGTTAGTTATTTATGCATGTTTCATTATTTATGTACTAATGCTTGACTAACTTGCTTTGTAAATTCTCTCTACATCTTGGTACGCTTGGTGGGACTAAACACATCTCACACTTGAAGGAGATCATTTTGTAAATCTAAAATATTTATTTGAGCCTTTAAAACTCTTACAAATTGATTTTCTAACTTTATTTTTCCAGTTTTGGTTGCTACAATTTTACACAATAACCGATGTCGATAGAAATACTGACATTGATTATCTGACTTAACTAACGTCGATCAATAGAATTGACATCAGCCAGTCCTCATTAATTGAGTAACTGATCTTAGTGGTAATAACTGATGTCGGTCACTGTGTTTTTCAAAAAACATAGACGCAAGAGCTACTTTTTCAAATTTCATTGTTTCAAGCTAAAAAGAGCTTCAAAGCTAAAGGACATGCTGACATTTTTGCTATAGTAATAAGTCTTTGATTTGATAAAAAAAATATTTAAATCACATTTTCAATGCTTAAAAAAATTAATTAAGAACATTGTTTTGGTGTTTAACAAAGAATTTAAATGTTTTGGTGAATGTTTTCAAAGTTTGCAATTAAGACCAAGGGGTCAAATGAACACCACTAAACATTTCATTTGGGTTTAAGAATTGAACGCACTTGTCAATTTTTGTTTTCAATAGTTGTCTACTTAGATTTTATTTGGTAAAAAGAGTAATTTTACATGTATGCTCTTCCATTTGTCCCATTTAGGGAACCCTTGAAATCAAAAGCACCATTCCTATTACAAATAGCCTAGTCCAAGGCTTAGAAAAAATTTCATCTAAATCACTCCCAAAAAACTCACCAAAGTTTGGCTAATCTTGAAAATGACCCTAAAGTCTTTCTATTTTATGCTTTCTTTATTTTCATGCAAACTTGGCTTGTGAGGGGGGTGTCATTACCTCCCGTGAGTTCTTTAGGGAAGATTTGACCCTGAGGTTTCACCTCCTAACATTGACATCATTTGACTCCTTTGGAGTTGCACATGGGACGTATATGCATTTGGACATCACACTACACTGAGTCAACAATACGATGTAGTGGTTGTAAAATGGACTAGACCTTTTTACAACTAGCCAATATCATGGTCACCCAATTTCTATGCTTATCTTTTGCATCATTTGATGTGAAACTCATTATGCAATTGATTCCCATAGAATGTTTGAAACTTGATAGTTTAGTAGACCCCACTTTGACATACCCTGTCAGTTTAGACATAAGACGTTTGTTTTTTGTCATTAACTTGGTCTTGATTTGTGTCTAAAATTACTTGTTGACTAAATGGACTTAACCAAAACACATTGTCCTCAATTTTCTTGAACAAGGGAGGCATTACGTTGTCCAAATGGAAAATTAATATTTTCCCTTGTTCAAATTATTATCAAAAGCTTTATGTCATGTCATCCACTTTGGCATAGCCATACTGCCCAATTGAGTCTAGAAAATTTACCCATTTTGTTTAAATCCTTCATTTATAATCCACATTTAAAATTGAACTTTTTTGAGTTCTAAGGGTTGGTGTGTCAAAGTTGGTTCCTGATTTGTGCACTAAGCTTGTTTTAACTTGGGTTCAATTTTCTAGTTAGATTGAAGTTCATTTATTAAGACTCAAAATCACATTATCATCTTGGAGGACTCAAGTCATCTTGTGTATCGCTCACACTTTGAGTCTTAGAACATATTTTATTCTACTAGAATCATGTGGCAATGTTGTGTTGCCCATTTGGTCCTAGCTTTATACTTAGTGATTCAAGAATGTTTTTACATCTTGAGTTGCTTAGTTCATTTTGTCTTCTTCGTAACCCAGAGAGACTTCCTCTAAAAACTTCTAGGGTTAACTTGTCAAAGTTGAAGATAGATTTTGTAGTGTGGGTATATCAAAAAGATATAGGATTTAGTGTACTAGCTTTCACCTTGGGTCTTTTAGTTACCTTACGCTCTTTTGATCTATATGATTTCAACTTTACCAAAGGTTGGGTAAACTCGTGAACCAAATCTTCTAAATTATGCATGGTCTCAAACCAACCTCCCTTATAGTCTCATTGGTACCTTGTTTGTTTGTTTAAAATAGAGAAAAAGCATACTTTGATTAGTTTCCAAACATTGGGCCCAAGTTAGTCAATACACATAATAGCTCTTTTGAAACATGACTCAAAGTTTCACTCATAGTGGGTCTTCTTATGGCCTTAACTATGAGGATGACCAGTTTTATGATGGTCAAGATAACCCTATTGTTTTTTATGATATACTCATAGGAGTATGATTCAAATATGATTAAAAATTATGTCAACCCCAAGAAGATCAAGATGAATCCCTTCTTAGATTGATAGAATCAGGTGCTAGACTACCTTCTGACTTTCCTACAGAACAATTGCATACCTTAGTTAGAGAAGGAGAACAATGATGGAAAGAACACAATTTTACATAAATAAACATACCTTATTCCTATAATAAAGGAAAGGGAATACAAACAAAGTCAAAACCCACAAATATGGATCTTCTAGCTAAGATCAAGATAATAAGTCAACGATATGCAGATCAACTTGTCCTAGACATAACTGACTCCCTAGTTGCCACTTTAATTAACAATAATGCTTTAAAAGAACACAGAGATATGGTTGAAAGTACACAACAAATATTGGATAAGAACATTACCATAGTGGATCAAGGTAATCCAAATGAATAGTTAAAGTCATAAGATACCTTACAAAATGTTCCATTTGACACAGAACATACGTTCTTCAATCATGAAGAACCTCTTGTTACTTTACAAACTCAAAAACCCAAACAACCATTCTGAATTGAGGAAACCCCTCAAGACAACTTGGCTAGTTATTTTCAACCAACTGAAATATTGTAAATAATCATAGAAATTTCCAAAATAAACAAAGTGTGAAATAGAAAAATTAAGGAAGTGTTTTAAAATCCAAAAATCAATGACCTATGTTCTCAACTCAAGGATAAAATTAGAACCAAGTCATGGATCAAAAGGCATACGCTCCTTATAGATTCACACAAAACTAAAAAATCTAAATCTAATTATTTACCTCTAAAGCTAATTATTTACCTCTAAGATATAAAAAATCTACAGATTGGGGTATTTTTCCTTCCATTGTGGGATTTTTAATTCCTTGGCCATTATTTCCAAGGAATTTTACATCATAACCCCCCTTGGTTAATAACTTGGAGCTAAAACCATTAGTATATTTTCAAATTTAGCAATGGAAAAATCTAGATTTTGATTCAAAATAAAGCTAAAATTAATATGGTTAAGTTATTATTTTTCATACGTCCATCATGGTTAGTACATATTTGGTAGAAAATGATTTCCTTTTCATGGTAGACTCTTCTCTCTCTTTCACTTCATCCACATCATGGAATTTTCCTAAAATATTTTCCTTAGTTTGAAACTCTTGAATGATACCCATGATCAATTATGCATGGATTATCATGCTATCTTTAATATATTGGTTGTAATTTTTAGAGTCCCACAAAGAAAAAATATTATGACTGTCTTGTACAACATACAACACAATATGTAATTCTTCACATGAAGTCTCCACATGCTACATCTATTGCATATATTCCTCCACACTCTATACATGCTTCTACACAATGCATGATTACAATTGAGATATCTAATCTACCTTTGGAATAACAACATGAAGATAAGGGAAAAAATGAAAGTTTTATCTTTTATAGATTGGCCCGTATGAAATATAAATCAATGTGAAGTAGACATCTGTTGATATTTTTTTGAGGTTTTCGCCATTGAAGACTAACTCCTAAACTTTGTTAGCTAGATATCTAAACAAAATGTGTTCTCATAAATCTTGATTTATATTTCATACGGGCCAATCTATAAAAGATAAAACTTTCATTTTTTTCCCTTATCTTCATGTTGTTGTTCCAAAGGTAGATTAGATATCTCAATTGTAATCATGCATTGTGTAGAAGCATGTCTAGAGTGTGGAGGAATATATGCAATAGATGTAGCATGTGGAGACTTCATGTGAAGAATTACATATTGTGTTGAATGTTGTACAAGACAGTCATAATATTTTTTCTTTGAAAGGGTTTCCTATTCTATATATTATGACTGTCTTGTACAACATACAACACAATATGTAATTCTTCACATGAAGTCTCCACATGCTACATCTATTGCATATATTCCTCCACACTCTAGACATGCTTCTACACAATGCATGATTACAATTGAGATATCTAATCTACCTTTGGAACAACAACATGAAGATAAGGGGAAAAAATGAAAGTTTTATCTTTTATAGATTCGCCTGTATGAAATATAAATCAAGATTTATGAGAACACATTTTGTTTAGATATCTAGCTAACAAAGTGTAGGAGTTAGTTGTCAATGGCCAAAAACTCAAAAAAATATCGACAGATGTCTACTTCACAAAATTTTGTACATTGAATATTAGTTCGGTTTTTTATTTCCCTTACTATTCAGTTTATTTTCTTGTTAGTGTTGATTTTTTTTTAGAATAAGTGATACAATATCAAATTAGTATGTTCTTTATGCTTAGATATCAGTTTAATTTAGCCCAGTTTCAAATTAAGGATTCAAAGTAATTTTGATAATTGATTATGTTAAGGAATAAGACATGGGTCTATTTACACAAAGAGGATTTTAATATATCTGAATACCCATAGGGGGTATGTATCCCACAATCATAACCAATATTTGAATTCAAAATGTTCCATGATGTTTTAATGGAACATAATGTTGAAGATTAGAGTGAAATATCCACCTAGTTTATAAATCATACTGGTATAAGAGCAGTTTTTTATTTTTCTTTGAAAGGGTTTCCTATTCTATATATTATGACTGTCTTGTACAACATACAACACAATATGTAATTCTTCACATGAAGTCTCCACATGCTACATCTATTGCATATATTCCTCCACACTCTAGACATGCTTCTACACAATGCGTTATTGCAATTGAGATATCTAATCTACCTTTGGAACAACAACATGAAGATAAGGGAAAAAAAAATGAAAGTTTTATCTTTTATAGATTGGCCCGTATGAAATATAAATCAAGATTTATGAGAACACATTTTGTTTAGATATCTAGCTAACAAAGTGTAGGAGTTAGTTGTCAATGGCCAAAACCTCAAAAAAATATCAACAGATGTCTACTTCACAAAATTTTGTACATTGAATATTAGTTTGGTTTTTTATTTCCCTTACTATTCAGTTTATTTTCTTGTTAGTGTTGATTTTTTTTTAGAATAAGTGATACAATATCAAATTAGTATGTTCTTTATGCTTAGATATCAGTTTAATTTAGCCCAGTTTCAAATTAAGGATTCAAAGTAATTTTGATAATTGATTATGTTAAGGAATAAGACATGGGTCTATTTACACAAAGAGGATTTTAATATATCTGAATACCCATAGGGGGTATGTATCCCACAATCATAACCAATATTTGAATTCAAAATGTTCCATGATGTTTTAATGGAACATAATGTTGAAGATTAGAGTGAAATATCCACCTAGTTTATAAATCATATTGGTATAAGAGCAGTTTTTAATTTTTCTTTGAAAGGGTTTCCTATTCTATATATTATGACTGTCTTGTACAACATACAACACAATATGTAATTCTTCACATGAAGTCTCCACATGCTACATTTATTGCATATATTCCTCCACACTCTAGACATGCTTCTACATAATGCATGATTCCAATTGAGATATCTAATCTACCTTTGGAACAACAACATGAAGATAAGGGAAAAAAATGAAAGTTTTATCTTTTATAGATTGGCCCGTATGAAATATAAATCAAGATTTATGAGAACACATTTTGTTTAGATATGTAGCTAACAAAGTGTAGGAGTTAGTTGTCAATGGCCAAAACCTCAAAAAAATATCAACAGATGTCTACTTCACAAAATTTTGTACATTGAATATTAGTCTGGTTTTTTATTTCCCTTACTATTCAGTTTATTTTCTTGTTAGTGTTGATTTTTTTTTAGAATAAGTGATACAATATCAAATTAGTATGTTCTTTATGCGTAGATATCAGTTTAATTTAGCCCAGTTTCAAATTAAGGATTCAAAGTAATTTTGATAATTGATTATGTTAAGGAATAAGACATGGGTCTATTTATACAAAGAGGATTTTAATATATCTGAATACCCATAGGGGGTATGTATCCCACAATCATAACCAATATTTGAATTCAAAATGTTCCATGATGTTTTAATGGCCATATGAGAAAAATATAGAATATATGTAGGTTTTACAAGTGTTTTGTTTACTATTTTAAGGTTCTTAATAACATAAATGTTATGATGTTAGTCTCCCTAGAGTGGTCTTTACTTCTTCATCCACTACACCCTTCATTAAACATTACTTGGTTTGTTCACTTTTGTCGACAAATTTCATTCAAATACTATTTCAAATTATGATTCATTCAAGCCAAAATTCAATTAACTAGTCATATTTATAATTCATGTTCACAACTTTCACAATTGAATGTCCATTGTCCTTTGGAAATACTAGGTCCTATGTCCCAATGTTAATATTGAATGATCATGGCCCATTTCATAAATTGATTCCCATGTTTAAGATCCATGTTCCCCATTCATATTTATTGTGACATTGTGTCCACACTGATATGTACTTAAGGTTTTATTCACTTGGTCCTAATAAATTATACTTGTGTGGAGAAACTAATTCTTCAACATTATTGGTCTTATGTTTGAAAAGGTCTCACGAAGTTTTCAATATATTTCATGTGGGTAAATTGGTTTAAATAAAAAAATTAGCATAATTAGTCACTACAAAAGCTGTATATCTAGGAAATTTTAAGTTCAAGATCGAGCATACACAAAATTGGCAACATAAATAATTTTGATCACATATGCAAATCTCTATAAACAATGAACTAAGATTCAAACTCTAATGAATCCACAAAATGGACAATGATCAATGCAAAGAAAAATTGAGTCCACTCCCCCATGAATGTGTAACCAATCATAAGCATCTATATATCTCATTTTGATTGGCCACCAAAAAAAAACATTGAGCAGGGAAAAATTTGATAAAATTTGTGCATAACATCACTTCATGAACATGAATTTAAATTTGACATCTTTTAAACTATCTTCCCATGAAATAGAACCTCATAACCCTATGATGTGAATGGCCATGATACTCTTTAAATACATGATTAAATTTGGTAGACTCACAACTATCACCAATCTATAAAATATCATAACTTATACGATCATGCCATATATCACTTGGAGTTATAAAAGCACAAATATTAAATGTAAAGTGAAAAAAAAAATCTAGTGAACTCGAACCAATCAAAATTGTCCACATGTACCGTTAAGAATGGAAATCGAGTATATAATTCAAAATTAATTCAAATGGTTATCTGCATAGTTATGTTAATCCATGAGCAATTAGAGCATGCAAGCTGTCATCTTGCAAAAGTATATAAAAAAGGTGCCATATAAAATAAAGTTAGAATATGACAATGTCATAAGGGATCGATTTATGACACGTAATCAATATTTACACACATGGAAAATGTAGGCGGGCTTAAGAGGACATAGAGATAGAGATTTAACTTGGCCACACATCCACTCAATAATTTAAAAAAAAAGAACATTATTTTATAACACTCCATGTATACCACGCTCTGTGAATAAAAAAGGTGATCACGTGCCACTATTTGATCGGGAAAGGTGTAAAAGGAAATAAATAAAATTCATGGTGTTATCAACGTCATTAAAAAAAAAAATCATAATGGATAGCCAATTTCAGCATTATAGAGAAATGGTTTTTGGGTAGAAACATCAGTTATACAGCTACAATTTCAGTAAGGATAAAATTTTTTAACGTTCTCATTAGAATCAACACAATGATCTCAAATTTGAAGAAAATTAATATGTTTATAGACTTTTTTTCATAGTTGAAGTTCCAAACTCAGTGGTCACTCATGGCGAAAGTAGAAGACAGATAATGTAAAAAAACCATTTTTATAAAATTAAAAAACAAAAAGCAAAATGTTGTAAGATGCACAATTTTCAGGTTAAGCAATCAATTAAATCAAATATGAAGATAGTGTGCAAGGTTGTGATTGTCAAATGTAATTGTGGACACTTGTTTCTAGAATTTCGCTAAAAAAACTGGTGTAAAGTTTGAACAGTTCACAGGGTAGAGATATCTGTATTTCTAACAATTAAAAAATTGGCATTGCAAATTACGAAATCATACAATGAAGTATGTTGTTTCTCAAATCAAGAGTAATGGTTATAGATTATTATTTATAGACAATTTGACATTTTTAGTAAATTTTCATCATATTCTCCATGCAATTATTCCATGGTTGTGCATCCATGAGGAAGAGCAGTGATCGATTCAACATATCATGCATCCACATGCAGACAATAGTCTTTTCTTCACTTTTTAACGTGATCCTCTTTGGAACAATATTCAAAGGAAACATGGGAAATTTGTGTAAATAGATGAAGAATCTTATTCATTTGGATCTTTTTGTCAATTGTCTAGCATAGATTAAACTTTGTATGGGGCATCTTATTTGTGTGTTCTTTCAATATTTCAATAGCTTGTATTTGATTTTTCATAATGCTTAGTAGACTCTAAAATTATATAGAGATTCTCAAAGGTAAATTTTAAATGAAGTTTTTGATTTTATATGATTACGTTGGACAAAGTTATAAAATCCTTCAAACAGTTTACTATTATAAATTTCAATTATTTACAGGTTCACTCAAGTTTATTGTATGAATAATTCTTGACATATTTTAAGATTAATCTTAGAGTTAAATATTTAGTTAATTGTAACTTTTTCTTCATATCATTGTGATTGTCTTTCTAAGGTTGTGTACACTTTGCATAAGCTATAAATTAATTCATGCTTTTTCAATCTCATGTGTATTTGCCTAATGCATAAGACTTGTTGACATAGACTAATTCAATCAAAACAATATTTACATATAAACATCGTTCTACACATTTTACTGATAATTATGAATTTAAATTTTTTAATCATACATAGATTCTATGTTATTTATGTGTTATATATGTACATACCATGGATCCATTTTCAACCTCATGTCTATGGATAAATTAAGTTCTAAAATATAACTTATGCTTGTCAGAATTGTTGAGTGTTTATGTCTAACCTTTTGAAACTATAGGTTATGGAGATCTTCTCATATCTCTTTGTTGTAATCTTCATGTTAATTATTAGTATTGTGTGATTATTTGAATAGCAATATTAAATTTGGTTTGTCATCAACTCCACCAATTAGACCTATATTATTTGAGTTTATTGTTTAGTATATTTTACTTTTAGATTTATATAAAGTCTCTTCTTATGTTTTCACAAGATCGTAAGAGTAAATATTAGGTCATGTCTCTTATACATTGTCTTTAGTCTCATCTTGATTTAATACGAAAGGCCAATAGTCCTTGTTTTATCCAACAAACTATCCTATATTTTATCTTAATATGTCTACAAAATGATGGAGTACATATTTGAGCTCCTACATGTCCCATGATGTAGAAGAAACATTTAAAATAAAAGTTAAAAGGTCTTCAAAAATAATTTTAAAATTAATTTATTTTAAAATTACATTAATTTTATCTTTATATAATAGTATTGTATGATTTATTAATTTCAAACAACTAAACTTGACTTTTTTAATTTAAAGAATGGACTATTTATGGTCTGAAAATGTTAGAAAGTGAAATACATTATTCTATTGTCATCATATGTTTTGTACATAAAATATTCTGAAATAATATATATTATTATTTATATTCTATTTTATAATAATTACTATTCATATAAATTCTTTTATATAAACTCAAGAAGGATAAAAAATTGATATAAATAGTGAAATCATTGTGTTTCCATATGTAATTCTTCAGCTTTTAGTGGGAATGAACGAAATTTTCTGATAAAAATTTGGCCATCGAGGCCTTTACCCCACACGGATGTTGTCCCTCGAAGCTGATAGAAAAGCTATTTCGTCTCTTTAATAATTGAGGGAGAAACACTGATTTCTGATTGTGTTAAACATAGATCTTTGCTAAAAATATATTTAGTGTTGTAGTGTGAAGCATGGGGTTTACAATTTGCAGAATCTTCATAATAAAGGGGTGACATTTGAAGGCAAACCATGAATTTAAAAACAAAGCATCTGCGTCGCAAAAAAGACGTTACCTTGATAACCAAAAATAAATAATGGTTGACAACAAAGAGGTGATAACTTGTTAAAAAATATTCACCTTGCAACGAAGAGGTGAGCTTCAAATTTTCGACGATCAAACTCTAAACCACTTATGCTTCTCAAATTGAATACAAGTAATCAACGTATAGGCTTGGCCGCTTTAATAAAATATATATGGTTTTTTTATTTAATCAGCTATACCAAGGACTAAAAAGTCTTACTGAAATCTACAAATGGGGAAAAGGTGTGAGAACGACAAATACAATTTTGTTAATTTTGTTTTCCATTAATAATAGGCCAAAAGTAAATTGTTGAACACTAAACTAAAGTATTAAAATTCATACATATCATTAAAACTCTTAATATATGGTCTTTATTTTCTTAAATTATGTCACCGTATTCACTAGATAAAGTGATTTGAGCTTAGCCTATCTCGTAAAACTTCTTTGTCAAACAATAAGCTGAAACTAAATGCAGATTTACCTCACAAGTTAGATCTTCTTTGGAATCAATCTTCTACTTTCCTAGTCTATTAATTCTTTCACTATCACTATTTAATGTGGGATCATTATCAGTAACAAGTATCTTTCTGTCTTACTAGTTTTATGAGTAAATAAATGTGGTGCATATGTATGAACATACATCTATTTTTTCTTTGTTCCATTAGATAAGATCGTGAACGAAAAGCCTTTAAAATTTTTCATTATATCTAGATACATGTTTATCATATTAATGCGATATGCTCACTAAATTTTCATTTAGCAATATCAAAATTTTAAATCCTATAAATGACACGTACATTACAATTTGTGAGATAGGGGCACACCAAAATGTACATCTGAGTTGTTTTGTATTGTTGAGTTGGATCAATGGTAATGAACATGTGTCCTTAAAAGGGAGATCAAAATTTCAAATTACATGTGTTCTCAAAAACGAAATCAAAATTTCAAATCTTCAAGAGCTAAGGTATGTACTCCTCATATCTTAAATATAGTTAGGTGTCTTTTACATATCAAGAATACGAGGTGGTTTTATACATAGTAAGCTAACCTGTAAACTATGTGGTGTCTGACATCATGAATCTTAAAACGAATCAATTTTTGTTATAAATTTTAATAGTAAAATTAATTTCAAATACCTCAAGTTTAATTTATGTATGTACTGTTACCAAACACATCCCATTTTAAGATTTTAAATAGGGACCCATTATTGTTAAGGAATATTTATTCATGGTCCATACCAACCTTAGGAATCCTAATATTGATTTAACATGCACAATCCTAAAATCATTTTCAAAGTCTACTTTTATTGTAAAGTTCTAAAAGGTAATGAAATTAAACCTTAGACATCATTCATGAAATATCTAAAAAATTTGATTATTTTTCATATTTTCAAAGGTGTATTCAATATTGAGTTGTAATTTAATTGAATAACACTACTAATAAAAACATGTTAGCATATTTAATCTCTAATGCGTATCATCTAGTTCCCATATTTCAAAATTTTATTGGGTTCCTTAGATCATGACATTTATCAGAATCTCATGCATTCACAACTGGCCATAGTCAATTAAATTATTTTAAGTCCTTCTAAGCATCTAAATTCATGAGATAATTTTTGGTGAAAACATCTCATTCACCTGCAATGTTTATCTTTCAAAATACATTCTAAGTTCTTCAGTCACTTTGACTAGTCCATGTGTCAAAATCTCACTAATTCAACATGTAACTTGTTTTCACAAATATTTACAAGACATTTGAGTTATTGTAACCTTGATATTGATCTTCATGGTGACAATTAGATCACTCTAAGTCCTTGGGAATAAAATACACAGTCACTGTTCTGAGAGTTCCTTGAATCTCAAGATCAACCCAAGTTGTAAAATCTCACTGACCCAAGACATGAAATATCACCGCAAGTCCAAAAAATTCATGGTAAGATCATGATAGGTGTCGTAATCCCATAAGTTTGGCTTTATTAGTTGTATATACATAATAATAGTTTTAAGTCTTCAAATTGATGATAGTCATCTATGTGTCATCATCTTGAAATTTAGGTGCATGACAAGACAAAGTACAATTCCAAAAGTTTCAATTTTTATAGTTCATAAAAATCATCCATGTGGCATGATCTTGTCAAATCAGAAGACATCATTCCAATGTACATAGTCAGAGTGTTTATTTTTTTTAATTTATTAGATATATCCATAAAGATGAAAGCCATTGTTGCATTAACTTCAAATGAATGAGGCATTCAAATCTAAATATTTAATGATTGTATGAAAAATATTGAGAGCATCAAATCACTTTTCCATTAATTAAAAAGATATGAACTATAAATTTGATTCACAAAGCCATCAGGATCCATAATTTTATTCCTAGAGAAATTGGTAATTAATCTAGCTATCATAGCAAAAACTCTATATTATAACAATGGATTCATGATCTTGACTATCTAGCTAACCTCCATCTTAATATTCTATCATAGGATCAACTAATTTTTTGGACATAATTTTTGACAAAGGTGTGTTACCATTTCCCCATTACTTTGTTCTCTAGGATGAGATTAACGACATCAAGTAATATTCATCCTAGGATGAATTGGATGAGGATAGGAAAAAGAATTTAGATGATTTGATACCTTTTTAAATAGTGGGATTGCATAACAAAGTAATGTACTCTGATGTAATTCCATGTATTAACTTAATTCATGATTTATTTCTCAATGGCACTATCACTAGAGACTCTTTACACTTTAGACATTATATAAATTTGGATGCTTATATCTCTAGGGATGAATTTGAGAATTATTTATGCATACCTATGCTTGAAATGACATATATCAAGGTCTCAACTAATGCCTGGTTAGATCATAGCATAGTTAAGGGAAATCTCAAACATTGGCTAGCAAAAGGTATGAAATTAAATATCTAAGAGGCTATTTCTTAGGTGACCATAAATAAATTTAGGTTAGGTATTAGGATAGCCATGACCTTGTTTAATAGGTTGTATGGGTTTGTTATCATTACCTAGAAAGACAAGGCATGGGTGCCCTTGATAGACATCATTCTGATGTTTGAAAAAATAGTGGCACTTGGGGAGGTTATCAATGTTGAGATTAGGGTATAAATGTTTAAGGTTGATGAAAGTTCATATAATTCAAATTTTTACACAATGTTTTATATTTAGTATATGCAATCATGGGTGCAGTGTTCACAACTTAAAGATAACCCAAGGATCCATATGCAAAATATGTAAATAATAAGTTATTTTATTATTTATCCCTACTCCATGTTTAAAGGGTTAGGAAAGAAATAATTAAGTTTATAGAGGGAATACACCGACTAGTATATCAATCATTTTATGGGTGTTCAATGCCTAGGCTTTCTAAAAATACAAGACACAATATTGACAAGATGGGATATTATTGGTATAATAATGACTACATTGTAATAAGGATAGAGGGAACAAGGGATCCTCCTCCAAATTTACATAATTTTTCTTTGAAAAAGTAACCAATCATTACATAGCTCTATAAATATAAAAAAGTGTGGCTGAGGATTTGATGGCCAAACACCAAAGGTATTATCATAAGACTCCTCTCAACATTGGCCAAATGGAAAATTCATTGAGGAGGCACCTTAATTTAGTTCATATGATTAAAACCCACTATGGGTTGATTAATAGCTAAATGGCCTTAGGAAGAAGGGATTCCACATTCTATACATACGTGAATTTTATGAGCATGATCCAATGTTTATTAATATTGTAGATGACTCTAAGGTTTAGACTATGATGAATCAACATATAATTCCTATGGTGGTATCCCAAGAAATTTAATATGACCCTTTTATCATAATAAAACAACCAAAGAAGATGTAGAGGAGGAAAATAATGTTACGATCCATCAATGGCCCAAACCACATGGTAAATTATCACTTAATAATGGTCATCCTACCTATCTAAAACAAATAGAAGCTGACCCATTGAAGGAAGGTGCCACACAATGGTAGGTAGATCCCTAGATAATAAATAACATCGTTAAGGGGATTTTAGAACCTCAATTGGTGGTAGTAATATAGGTTCCTATAATAAACATATATATACAACCAGTAATAAGAACAATCTTCATTTTATACAAGTATACAAGCTAGAGTATTTCCTTTTGCAGTTTTGCCTCCATTGACTATAGTTCAGCATGTAAGTCTCCCTATGTTCTTTCAAAGTTATTTTGTACCAATGTCAATGGTAAGTTTGTTACATACACCTATTTTTCATACTAGTTATACTTCACTTACACCTTCCACATTTGAAGTCTCTGCATCCTCCATTCCATCTACTTTAGGGCAAGTCCTTGTAACTAGTAAGCCCTCCATTGTCAATTATAAAAGGAAGCTCAAGTTTTCTCTAGTTTCACCTCCAAATGTTTAATTAGCAAGAGGACCTATTGAATGCTCATTTTTAAAATGAGGTCCTATATATGAGGACTCAAAGGAGGAAGATGAAGAAATAAGAGGATGATAATAATAAATGGAGCATTTTCAAAGGTTAGAAACTCATGAAGAAGTCAAAGTTTGGGGAACTGAAAAAGAGTGGGATTATTGAGAAGACACAAATCCCAAAGAATAAATAGATTCATCTAAGTAAATAGATGAGCAAGAAACTAAAGATACAAAGATATTGGGAGAGGAAATTGGATTGGAACAACAAGAGGACGACTAAACATCCATTGAACTATTAGTGGATTATGTGGCACTAGTGTCAGATGTAGAATCTATATAGAGAGAAGCCCTAACTCTAGTGCTTAATAATGCACCTAAAATAAGAACTCTTATTCTTTCCCTTGAAATGAATGTTTCAATGTCATCTACTCCATTAGATACACCCGCTACCAACTCAGCCATAGATATTGTTACAAAAGAAAAAAGGCAAGCTTTTGTATAAGGTTTTGTCGTCCCCTACTTCTTCTATTATAGTTGTATATTCTTAGAGAGTCAATTTTCTATCAACTTCTTTAGCTATTACTCCACTCACTCCCTATGAGTCTCTACAATAATATTATTTGAAGACTAAGTCATTATATCATCATGTTTGTGCCGAAGAAGGTGAAAAATAGTATTACAATCCTTTGGATTACTTAATTCCTTCAATTACTACTCTAATAATGACCAAACCATATGAAAATAAAAATAATTCTCATTTTGAATATTTGATGACTGTGTCCATTTTTAGTCCTAGAGATCCACCTAGACCATCCACCAAATTGGACTTGTCTATTTCTTGGTCCCCTCAAATTGAGTATTTTATGATGACTATAATAAGAAATCAAGGGTAGATGAAATATGTGGTGGAGACTACACCCCATAGAAGCATCTCAAAATGGAACAGGGTCACTCCTACACTTCCTCAATTTCTTATCCAAATAAATTCTTCCATTCTCCAACAAATTTTGATACCCCTTGCACTGCTCCATAAACCACTCATCCAAAGGTGCAGGGAGAACTCATTGTCCCTACCTGGGTCAAAGAGTCCCATGAGATGAATAATGATAGGATGGATTTGGTCCTCATAGAATTCCCAACAATAAACACCCATTTTGAAAGAAAGTGTTTTAATTCAAATGGTGAGGAAGAGGAAGGGAGTGTATAGTAACACATGGGAAGAAATGATTTTGGAACAAAGGCAAAATTTATTCCCCTTTTTTAATAAGTATAATAAAAGTCCTAACAATCCCACCAAATATAATAAAGACTTTTTTTTTGTGGACACAACTGGGGAGGCAATGAAATAAATGTATATAATTCAAGATCCATCTAAACAGAGACTTTTATAGAAACATATTATTCAATATCCCTATGGATAATGTTTGAAGTGTAGCCACTAGGTTGTACGATATTTTTAAATTAATAAAAACTTATAGGGGTGATTCCCATCCCAAATGGGGGAAATAAATAGAATTTCAATACCAAATGAAAGAACTTGAGAAGAGGCTCAACTTCTTGGTTCAATGCAAAAAGAACAATGCATATAGTCATTTGAACTTAATTAATTCCTAAGAGGCATATTTGACCTTAAATTATGTGATCCCAAAGATAGATGGTAACTTCCATTAGCATTATCAGATGAAAGTTTTGGTAGTACAACTCACAATTTAGGAAAATGATGCCATAGAGTTTTAAAAATATATGAGGGTAAAAAATGTGTTTGTTTATAGAGATTTGTTGGATTTTTTTTTATTAATTAAATATTAAAAAATTTAATATATTTAAAATGTAAATATGTATTGTTAAAATTATAATACTTTAATGATAAGCGATTAAATTTATTTTTGTTGTTTCGAAAAAATATAAATATTTAAAAAAAAATTTGACATCAATATGATCATATTTACATTTTTTTAATATAAAAATACAATTAATTAATTTTAAGTAGATAATATCAAAATGTAAAATAAAATTTTGAATACATATAATTAATTTTTTAAAAAAATAATAAATATATAAATTATTTTCAATATTTTTTCCTGATTACAGAACGCCAACAACTGTGCTTTAATAATTCTACCTTTCCTTTTCTTTACCTCTCGCTTCTTCCCTGTATCTTCCCAACAGAGCGAGGCGGGTAAACTAGCATAGGAATCACGATCATGAATTGATGTCATCCTACTAAAGGCGAGAAAAATCCCTGGAAATGATTTTATTTTGTTGTAAAAGTCAGTTAGCCGCAAATGTAATAGTATGAAAGAGTCTTGTTGGTGCCATGTGTGGCCGCATGCCGAGCTTATCCGGGTCGAAGATGGTGAAGGTTTACATGCAAAGGGACGCATAGCCCTTAAATGTTAGCAGTGCATAATGTTTTAAAAATAAAAATAATAAATACTCCTATAAAGAAATTAAGTACAGAGTATTATTTGTATTTATTTTTATAGATAATTATAATATAAAGATAACGGTAGATTCAATAAAAATATAGTAAAGTTCATTTTAATATATTTGTCCCGTTGGGTTTTTTTTAAAAAATAATAATTGCACCATCTGTAATAGTTTTGAATAGTTTTGTACACCTCCGTCTCAAACCATTTTTCATATTTTAAAGATTAATTTAAATTTAATTTGGTTATAATTGATTTTTTATAAATGTCTCACATCAAATTTATTATAATTATTATTATAAATTGTGGAAGTAATGGTGTTGAAGAAAGCTTAAAAAATTGTTTTTAAATTTTATGATGAACCATTAATTCTTAAATTCCTCTTCAATCTTAACTTTTTTTTAAGTAAATGATATAGAAATTGTTTCTAAATGGTATGAAAATAATTTTATTATTGTTACTAGATGTAAGTCACATCCCCACTAAAGATTCCATTAAAATATGGATTAAACACCATTAGAAGCCATTGGAACTCTAGGTAACGGGGTCCATAACCTCACCAATGGAGTTTTTTGTTATTTTCTTCAAGTAACAGTCATAAATTCAAGTTCTATTTTTTGAGTTAAGCTATTTTTTCCTTTCGAATAAAATTAGCATAGTGTCCCTATGGTCTCATCAATTTAGAGTCCTTATGCAAACATCCTTCAAAGAGATAGTTTGCGTCGATTTACCAAGTCTTCTAGTCCGTTTGCACCATGGTTTAATGTTTTTGAGCATTCTAAACCCATACGGCATGTGCTTCGTAATGAAATGGGAAAATAATTATTCTTCATGTCTCAAAAGGTTCATGTGTCAAGATTAATTTTATAAAAGATGTGAAAGAGTATATGATGCTCATATAAGGACTCAATCACCCAACCGTAGCATTAGTGACTATCCCATCATATATCGAGCAAACATAGTGTGAAAATCCAATTGTGTTTAAAAAACTGAATTGTCAAATATTGTTAAAAATGAAAAATCCATTATTATAATAACAACCCTAAACTAACTAATTTATTTTTATTATAAAACACCAATATGCCATGAAAAAATAAAAAAGTGCTAATCCTACTCCTCTTCTTATTCCTTAACCTCATAGCCAACTTGATGCTCCTTAAAGCCAAGTATCTAATAAAAAATAATATGCAATTGATAATTTATAGTGTTTGGAATCCTCATCTAGGCTTCATACTATGTGGCAATCATGTACTCTACCTCATAGTGATGGTAACTCACCTTGAGAATAAAATGGGGATAAATGCCATCCATTTTACTAATGGATTATTTACTACCACAACTGAAATCATTATTGAATAATCATTACACCTGTGGTGATATATAAATTATGTCTATATTCCACTTTATGTTTCACCAATATAAATTCTTTCAAGACAGGTGGTTTTTGTCAAGTTTTATGCCACATGACAACACCCATAATGTTTTGTTAAGATGTGTTCCATCTATTATGATTGTCATCTACATCATACCATAGAATATACAACCATCCACATTTAATTTCTACGTGTTACATTTATAGTATGCATTCCATCACACTCTAAACATCCTACTAGTTCATGCATGATTTCAATTGAAATGATTGCATAGAAGTGCAATACTAAATTGAAATTATTTAAAATTTAAGAAACAAGTGTTATGATTTTGATATATGAGTCTTGAGCTCTCTTAAGAAGGTATTGTATTATATTATTTTCAAGAAATGGAAACATGAAAACGAAAGACAAAAACACATAAATAAAGAGAGATAAAACAAGACATATCTTGGAGAAACTCAATGTGAAAAAATGCATTTACAATGAAGCCACATTTCCTCATAGTCGTTGTCTTCTATGTTTTATAATTATTTACCTTCCTAGGATTATAAGGACACTAACATAATGGGATATTACTATCATAATTACCTGTACAAATTTTAGTGGAAGACTTGTCTCTCAAACAATAAAAATACTAAACATAACTATCTAAACTATGTGGTATTAAATTCATTCACTAGTGACTTGATTAACCACTTAATAAATCCCTCAAAATGCATACACTTGAATGTTTTGTTTACTTCTCCCTCTTAGGTTGAATGTATAAATGAACTCTATAGTTTCATATTTAAACACAGAAACATCCCTTAGGATCCATAATAATCCCAAGAGTCATAATATCAAGCTAGAGATTTCGTTGTCCTTTCAACATGCAATGATTTTCAATCATTAAAACTTTACAAACCTGGTACCAAACTCTTGCAATCAACTCTATAATCTTACTTGCAACCATAGAAGTCCTTTGACATTCAAATTCCCTAATGTTTTCATATAAAATTGAAATCATGTGTCATTTTTTTAACTTGTATAATTCTATAAAAGGAATCTAAATATGTACTTAAAATATAATTTTGATGCAAAACTATTTTTTCTATCCCACACAATAGGTTAGTTCTCAAATATGCTTAGATAATTTGTGCCCTTTCGAAAAAAGCAAGTATTTGAAAACTTAATTATTATCCATGAAGGAGATCTGCAAGTGTGTGCCTAGAATGAAACTCTACTTTTACAATCAAATTATGAAAACCCCACTCGTACAATTATGTTATGTAAACCTTGAAAAACCTAATTTCAACTAACATTTAACATTTTAATGTTTTATGTTAAATGTTAATGTTTTATGTGAGTTTTATTTACAAGGCCCATGATCAAAAGGAACGTCGAAAAGTTTCAAGGAAACGGGGAAGTTTTAACCTTTGCAATCACATATTTTTTGAGCAAATTGCAGTATGCACGCCAAGTTCTGCCACCCATAAATACTTTAGAAGCTCATGCAATGTTTGAAGCACACATGGAGGTCCATGCAAAGGTCAGCGTAAAGTTTCCTGTAGAACGCAACTTTGCATTTTACAAATTGAAAGTTGTAAATAATGCTCCGAAGTCCATGGCGGAGATTCTAATGGAGGTAACAACATCACCTTGAAACTCTTGTTTTGCAGATTATAAAGTATGAAAAAATATCTGCCGCCCATGCTAAAAGTTTTAAGAGAATCCGTGATAGTAATTTATATGTCCACGTGGAAGTTCTAAATCCCATGAAAATAGTTTAAGGGCCGACACAAAAAGCCAATTGCGGCCCACGTGGGGTCCCAACAACAGAAAGTTCCAAACAAAGAGTTAAGCAAACAATGGTTTGAAACTTTTGTTTACAAATTACATATTACAATGAAATGTCCGCCCGAGAAGTTTTAATGGAAAGACGCAAATAAGTGTAATGCCAAAATGCAATATGCAAATTGCGATATGCAACCTGAGCGGTGAATCCCACAAGTCAATGCAAGAAGGAATGTCAAAAAGTCCATGACGGAGCATTGGATGGAAAACGAAACATCCATTTGGAATTACAAATTGTAATATACAAACATAACACCGAAACCTGCCAGATAGACTTTAGCAAAGAGGAGTCTACATGTCAGTTTGAAATGCCCATTGCTGAGGTTTTAAAAAAGGAATGTAAGATAATATTTCATGAGCCCACGTAACAATTGGTCAAGTGCCCACGTGGAGGTCAAAGGCTCATAATAGCAAATATTTTTATCGGATAAACAATGTCATATTGCAATTTTGTTTTGTAATTTGTAATCTACAAATTACAAGCCTACAGACATGTAAAGTGCACAAGGATTCAAAATTTTTGCCAAATGTATGAATGTGCACGTGTCTTTAGTGAGTGTAGCAGTGACTTGGAGGAGAAGAATAAGCCAAGTATGATTTTTGTTTATCTTCACATTGCATTAGATTGGGGCTGTTGTCTTTGTGGCAAATGCACTTCTATGAAAGAATCCTAGAATATGATAGAAATGAACAGAAGGTGTGTAGTGATATTTATATATCATCAAGCAGTGGATCCTCTCTCAAGGAATTGCCCATTGAAAATAATAATGCAACAACAAACCAAGTAGAGTCAAGTATAGGTTGCAGTGTTAATATGGTTGATGGGTTTACTAGAAAATTTGATATGTATGTTATTCGAAGTGGTGATCAAATTCTTTCCACGCATCCTATGGCTTCTCTTCATGCTACAAATTTGAGCACTTCATTAATGATAAGGAGCCCTAAGGATCCGGTTGCTTGTGGAAGTAATGGACTCTCATTTAATCAGAGGGAATATAAGTATTCTACAAAGTCTTATGACATGCCTGATAAAATCACCCCTTGAAATAACGGGGATATATGGGAATTCATTGATCCCAATTCTTATACGCCTTAAAAGACATAAGCCTTTGTTCAACCTCTAGTGAAGATGAATGTGGACAAGTTTTCATGTCCTAGAATATTGATTGCATTACCATGGGTTGCCTATAGTTGTGTGTGTAGATAAAGTGAGAAAGGATGAAATTTTTTTGCGGTAGTTGATAGACAACTTTAATTCAATTTTTTAATCTTTCAAGCTGGAGACCCCTAGTTGTTCAGAGGCATTATGATGTTTGAAAAAATAGTGGCACTTGGGGAGGTTATCATTGTCAAGCTTAGGGCATAAATGTTTAAGGTTGATGAAAGTTGATATAATTTAAATTTTTACATGATGTTTTATAATTTGAATATGCAATCATGGGGACAGTGTTCACAACATAAAGATAACCCTATGAGCCATATGCAAAATATGTATATATTAAGGTATGTGATGATTTATCCCTATTCCATGTCTAAAGGGTTAAGACATAAATAATTATTTTTGCAGAGGAAATATACCCATTAGTATATTAGTCATTTTATGGGTGTTCAATGCCTAAGCTTTCTAAAAATATAAGACACTACATTGACAAGATGGGATATTATTTGTATAATAAAGACTACATTGTAATAAGGATAGAAGGAACAAGGGATCCTCCTCTAAATTTTCTTCATTTTTGTTTCACAAAGTAATTGATCATTAGATAGCTTTGTAGATATATAATAGTGTGGCTAAGGATTTGATGGCCAAACACAAAAGGTGTTATCATAAGACTCCTCTCAGCATTAGACAAATGGAATATTCATTAAGGAGGCACCTTAATTTAGTTTAGATGATTAGAACCTACTATGGGTTGAATAACAACTAAATGACCTTAGGATGAAGGGAGTCCACATTCTATACATACACAACTATTATGAGCATGATCCAATGTTTACTAATGTTGTAGATGACTCTAAGGTTTAGACTATGACAAATCAACATAAAATTCCTATGGTAGTATCCTAGGCAATTTAATATGACATTTTTATCATAATAAAACAAAAAAATTAGATGTAGAGGAGGCAAACAATGTAATGATCGATCAATGGCCCCATCCAAATGCTCAATTACCACCTAATAATGGTCATTATACCTATCCAAAACAAATAGAAGCTGGCTCATTAGAGGAAGGTGTCACTCTATGGTAGGTAGCTCCCTAGATAATAAATAACATACTTAAGGGGATTTTAGCACCTCAATTGGTGGTAGTAATATAGGTCCCTATAAAAAACATATATATACAACCAATAACAATAACAATCTTTATTTTATACAAGTTTACAAGAAGGAAAATTTCCTTTGGTAGTTTTGCCTCCATTGACTATAGCTCAGCATGTAATTCTCCCTATGTTCTTTCAAATTTATTTTGTACCAATGTTATCATTGATTCCATTACATACACCTACTTTTCCTACTATTTATACTTCACTTCCACCTTCCATTTTCGAAGTCTCTTCATCCCCCATTACATCTATTTTAGGGCAAGTCCCTATAACGGTAAGCCCTATATTATCAATTATAAAAGGAAGCAAAAGATTTATCTAGTTTCACCTCGAAATATGCAATTAGAATACAAACATATTGAATGCCCATTTTCCAAATGGAGTCCTATATATGAGGAATCAAAGGAGTAAGAAGAGGAAATAAAAGGAGGATAAAAATAAATGGACCCTATCCAAAGGTTGGATACTCATGAAGAAATGAAAATTTGGGGAACTGAAGAAGAGTGGGTGTCTTGATAAGACACAAATCCTAGATAAGAAATATATTTATCTAAGGAAATAGATGAGTAGGAATCTAGAGATACAAAGATATTGGGAGACGAAGGAGGAGTGGAACAATAAAAGGATGACTCGACATCTATTAAATTATTAGTGGATTATGTTATACTGGTGTCAGATGTAAAATCTATGTTGAGAAAAGCCCCAACTCTAGTACTTACTAATGCACCTAAAATAATAACCCTTATTCCCT
>JARHVA010001812.1:165000-242500 GCA_037957365.1 Torreya grandis | reverse complement strand
ATACATCTGACACTATCCAGAAAAAAAGCATTTATACCATAGTAAACCTGCCTGCTTCAAGCACATGGGATGAGGTATGGTTTTGAATTCAAAAATTATGCTTAATTTGTTTGACTGTTTGTTCTCCATTTTTATGTTTTTGTAATCATGCATAAACTAATTGTGTTTTTTTCTCTTCTAGGTTTCTCCATCTTATACATTAATTACACCTATTTAGTGTAAATATTTATGGCAATAATTTAAGTTAGAGACAAAATACATGTTGGGTCAGCCTGTTGCTACTCAAGTGAGTTTCTATCATGCCATCACTATCCTCAAGTCTAGTTTTATTAATTGTTTGAGAGATGTCTTTCAAATAGATTCTCAGTTTATTATTCAAAATGACAATCTTTTTTTTATTAAAAAAAAATAGTTTATCATATAAGTGAAGTAAATTTTCACTATAAATTTCAATGTCTTTTGATAGCTTCTTACATATACATAATATTTTATTTTCTACTTTATTGGGATTCTTTTTCATCTTACTCTATTTTTTAAGTATAATGTTTTCTTGTTGTAATAAGTGCACATGGCATTGTGGCAATTATTTTATAGATTTAACTTGTAAATTTAGTTACTTGAATTTCATTTTTTTTGCACTCAAATGCAATGGTAGCCTTTTTAGGAGGACATAAAATATTGATTATGTTTATCCTTTCCTCCTTGCATTTTCTAGGTTGATATCATCTTTGTCACTTGTGAGTGATAGGAATCCAATCTATCTTGGTGTTTTATTTGTGCTTTTCCTATTGGTCAAATCCCATTGGGTATAGCTAGACATTCCAGGCATATTTTATCTACTCGGCATGATGTTGTAAGTAGATTATCTTTCTTTTCAATTGGGGATGTTTATCCTATGGTCAATTTGTCCATTTAGTAGGGATATTATGGGAAATATTCCTATTATAGTACTCATCATGTTTTGACTTATTTTAGTTGCATTTGATTTTTTACTTTTGTTTAATATTTGATCTTAAAAAAGTATTGTAGGTCTCTAGCATCCTACAAATGTCAACTTCCAATTATCATGCACCTTTTAAAATGACTTGCTGATGAAAGGGAAAATAGTAGTTTCAAGATGGTGCCTATGCAAGATCTAAAATTTGAGTCTTCATCACAAGATAGCTCGTCTACCAATGGCCTTACAAACTCCAGTTCTATAAGGCATAGATAGGGTGATCACATTGACATGAACATGGATTGATCTTATTATCAGACTAAATCTAATTCTATTGTTTGCAACTCTCAATTTCCTATTTGATAACATGAATTATTGGAGTCAAACTTACCTGCAATGATTCTAATGTACATGAGTTTTTCTTTATGGATTATATAGATTATGGTATTCTTTGGAAGAATATTCTAGAAAGATTTTGCATGGTTGAAGTTTTTTGTTTTAGTGACTCTAATAGGTTTGAGTTTTCTTCAGAAGATTCTTTTTCTAGGCCAGTATTGGTCCATTGAAAATCAAAATTTGTAAGTGGGATTTTTCTTTATAATTTTTTAGTGGGATGCATGCCTCTTGATGCATCCATGCATACTTTTTTGGAAGTTCTATTCATTCAATGCTTGTCAACCTTGATATTGCCTAGTGATTCTTACTAGAAATTTATTTAATGCAAATGTTAAGTGTAAATTGTTACATATTTTTATATAAAAGAGTGTAGCAAAACAAAATATTATTTAATTAACATTAAAAATTTAAAGAAAATAGTAAATTGTCAAACATTTGGTTGTTAACGAAGACATAGTAAAGCAATTTTATTAATAAGTCATATTACTATATTTTCCACTATTATGTGTAGTCTATAGTAATATTAGTAGCATTAACAAATTTGTCTATTTCAATTCCCATAGAGACTTGGCGCATGGCACCCTTGTTAAAATTGAAAGCAAAAATTAAACAAATATGAGATGGATGTATTTATTGATTTCACTATATTTGTAGTATTAGAGGATCATTTCCTATTCAATCTTTATTTCTCAAAAATATAGTAAATAAAGTAAAAAATCTTTCAACTATATATTATTGTATAAATAAAGTTTTTGATCAAACATTTATGAACATCAAACATTTTCAATTGAAAATATTTAAACGTCACTTTCATATGTATATAAGTGTTTAGTTATAATTAATGTATTTTTTAATTTATTTTAAAATTATAAAAAATGATTTATAATATTTTGCTATTGTTAATTTACATTATTATTGATATTATGGTATGCTTTAAAAATTAAAAATAAAAAAAATAAAAAATAAAAATCCATGGAAATGATTTTATTTTGTTGTAAAAGTCAATTTAGCCGCAAATGTAATATTATGAAAGAGTCTTGCTATGGTGCCATGTCTAGCCGTATGCCGAGCTTGTCGGGGTCGAAGATGGTGAAGGTTTACATGGAAAGGGACGCATAGCCCTTTTAGGAGTGCATAATGTTTTAAAAAAAAAACTCCTATAAAGAAATTAAGTACCAAGTATTATTTGTATTTATTTTTAATGATAATTATAATATAAAGATAATTGTAGATTCAATAAAAATATAGTAAAGTTCATTTTAATACATTTGTCCCATTAGGTTTTGTTTTTTAAATAATGATTGCATCATCTGTAATAGTTTTGTATCTCAAACCATTTTCCATATTTTAAAGATAAATTTAAAGTTAATTTGCTCATAAATTTATTTTTATAAATGTTTCGTACCAAATTTATTATAATTATTGTTATAAATTGTGAAAGTAATGGTGTTGAAGAAAGCTCAAAAGATTGTCTTTACATTTTATGTTGAAACATAAATTCTTAAATTCTTCTTTAATATTACATTTTTTTAAGTCACATCATGTTTAAAAATTCCAATAACACATGGATTCAACACCATTAGAAGCCATTGGGATTCTAGGTAACGGGATTCGTAACCTCACTAGTGGAATTTTTTGTTATTTTCTTCAAATAATAATTGTAAGTGCAAGCTCTACTTTCTGAGTCAAGCTATTTTTTCCTCTCGAATAAAATTAGGATAGTGTGCCTATGGTCTCATCACTATAGAGTATTTATGCAAACATCCCTCAAAGAGATAGCTTGGGTTGATTTATCAAGTCTTCTAGTCCCTTTGCACCATGGTTTAATATTTCTAAGGATTCCAAGCCAATAAGGCATGTGCTTCATAACGAAATGGGAAAATAATTATTCTTCGTGTCGCAGCAAGTGCATGTGTCGAGATTAATTTTATAAAAGACTTGAAAGAGTATGATACTCATATAGGGACTCAATCACCCAACCATAGCATTAGTGACTATCCCATCATATATTGAGTAAGCACAGTGTGAAAATCAAATTGTGTTTAAAAAAATGATTGGTCAAATATTGTTATAAATGAGAAATCCATTATTGTAATAACAACCCTAAACTAGCTAATCTTATTTTGAATATAAAACACCAATAGGCCATGAAAAATTAAAGAAGTGCTAATCCTACTTCTCTCCTTATTCCTCAACCTCATGGCCCAGCTGATACTTCTTAGAGCCAAGTATCTAAAGAAAATAATATGTAATTACTAATTTATAGTGTTTGGAATCCTCAGCTAGCCTTCATACCATGCAGTGGTCATGTACTCTACCTCATAGTGATGATACCTCACCTTGAGCATAAAATGGGGATAAATGCCATCCATTTTACTAATGGATAATTTACTAACCCAATTGAAACCATTATTGATTAATCATTGCACCTATGGTGATATTTAAATTATGTCTATATTCCACTCTATGTTTTACCAATACAAATTCTTTCAAGACAGGGGGTTGTTATCAAGTTCTATGCCACATAACAACACCCATATGTTTTCTTTAGATGTGTTCCATCTGTTATGATTGTCATCTACATCATACTGGAGAATATGTAACCCTTCACATTTAATCTCTAATTGTTACATTCATTGCATACATTTCTTCACACTCTAAACATCCTACTAGTCCGTGCATGATTTCAATTGAAATGATTGCATAGAATTGCAATACTGAGGTGAAGTTATTTAAACTTTAAGAAACAAGTCTTATGATTGTGATAAATGTGTCTTGAGATCTCTTAATAGGTTGTCGTATTATATTATTTTCAAGGAATGGAAACATGAAAACAAAAGACAAAAACAAATCAATAAAGATAAATAAAAAAGACATATCTTGGAGAAACTCAATGTGAGAAAAATCCATCTAGAATGAAGCCACATTTCCTCATCATCATTGTCTTCTATGTTTTACAAGTTTTTACCTTCCTAGGATTACAAGGACACTAACATAATGAGATCTTACCATCATTGTTACCTATACAAATTTTAGTGGAAGACTTATCTCTCAAGTATTAAAAGTACTAAACTAACTGTCTCAACTATGTGGTAATAAACTCATTCACATACATGAAAATAGTGACTTGATCAACAACTTAATGAATCCCTCAAAATGCATGCACTTGAATTTTTCGTTTACTTCTCCCTCTTAGGTTGAATGTCTAAATAAACTCTATCATTTCATATTTAAATAGAATAACATCCCTTAGGATCCATAATAATCCCAAGAGTCATAATATCAAGACAAAAATTTCCTTGTCCTTTCAACATGCAATGATTTTCAATTATTAAAACTTTATAAACCTGGTACTAATCTCTTGTAATCAACTCCATAGTCTTACTTGAAACCATAGAAGTCCTTTGGCATTCACAGGCCCTAATGTTCTCATACAAAATTGAAATCATGTGTTATTTTTTAACTTGGATAATTCTATAAAAGGAACCTATATATGTACTGAAAATGTAATTTTGATGCGAAACTATTTTTTCTATCCCATACAATAGGTTAGTTACCAAATCAGCTTAAATAATCTATGTCCTTCCTAAGAAACAAAGTATTTTAAAACCTAACTATTGCCCTTGAAGTAAATATGCAAGTGTGTACCTAGAATGAAATCTACTTTTACAATCAAGTTATGAAAACCCTGCTCTTACCATTATGTTATGTAAACCCTTAAAAACCTAGTTTTAACTAAAATTTAATGATATCATATTTTACATAAGTTTTGTTTGCAGGGTCCATGATCGAAGGGAGAATTGAAAGGTTTCAAGGAAAGTGGGAAAGTTTTAACCTTTCCAATCACATATTGTTTGAGAAAATTGTAATATGCACTCCAAATTATGCCACCCACAAATATTTTAGAAGCTCATGCCAATGTTTGAAGCACACATGGAGGTCCATGCAAAGGTCAGCATAAATTTTTAGGTAGAATGCAACTTTGCATATATAAATTTGCAAATTGTAAATAAGTCTCTAAATTCCATGGCAAAGATTCTAATGGAGATAAAAATGTTACCTTGTAACTCTTGTTTTGAAAATTATAAAGTATGAAATAATATCTACCACCAATGTTAAGCTTTTTTAGATAATTCATGATAGTATTTTATATGTCCATGTGGAAGCTATAAATCCCATCTAAATAGTTTAAGGGATGACACTAAAATCCAATTGCAGCCCACATGGAATCCAATCCATATAAAGTTCCAAACAAAGAGTAAATAAAACATTATGAGTGGGATTGTAATAATGGTTTTAAACTTTGGTTTAAAAATTAAAAATTACAATCAAATATCTTCTCCTTGTAGCATATGGAATGTTAAAAGGGTCAATGAGAAGTTTTAAAGGAAAGGCACATAAAAAGTCTAATGCCAAAATGCAATCTGCAACCTGACCTGTGAATCCCATTAGTCAATGCAAGTGGAATGTCAAAAAGTCCATGATGGAGCTTTGGATGGAAAAATCAACATCCTTTTAGAATTGAAAATTGTAATATACAAACATAACCACAAAACCTGCCACATACACTCTATTAAAGAGGAGTCTACATGTTAGTTTGAAATGCCCATTGCTAAAATTTTAAAAAAGGAATGTAAGCTAATATTTTATGATCCAACATAACATTTGGTCAAGTGCCCATGTGGAGGTCAAAGGCTTATAATATTAGACATTTTCATTAGATAAAAAATGTCATATTACAATTTTGTTTTGTAATGTTTAATCTATAATTAGATTCCCTAAGCTTGAAGACATGTAAGTTCACAAGGATTAATTTTTTTTTGCCAAAGGTATGAATGTGCACGTGTTTTTAGTGGGTGTAATAGTGACTTGGAGAAGAAGAATAAGCCAGGTATGATTTTTTTAATCTTCACATTGCATTAGATTGGGATTTTTGCCTTCATGGCAAGTGTAATTTTATGAAAGAATCCTAGAATATGATAGAAATGAACAGAAGGTGTGCAGTGATATTTCTATATTTCCAAGTAGTGGATCCTCTATCTAGGAATTACCCATTAAAAATAATAATGTAGTAACAAACCATGTAGAGTCAAGTATCAGTTGTAGTGTTATTATGGTTGATGGGTCTACTAGAAAATTTGATGTGCATGTTATTCGATGTGGTGAACAAATTCCTTCCATACATCCTATGGCTTCTCTTTGTTCTACACATTTGAGCGCTTTACTAATGAATAGGAGCCCTAAGGAACTGGTTTCTTGTGGAAGTAATGGAATCTCATTTAATCAGAGGGAATATAAGTATTCTCTAAAGTCTTTATACATACCTGATAAAATCACCCCTTAAAATAATAAGGATGTATGGGAATTCATTACTCCCAATTCTTATACACCTTGAAAGACATAAGCCTTTGTTTAACCTCTAGCGAAGATGAATATGGAAAATTTTCCATGTCCTAGAATATTAATTTCCTTAACACAGGTTTCCTATATTTTTTTGTGTTGATAAAGTGAGAAAGGATGATAAATTTTTGGGGTAGTTGATAGACAACTTTAGGTCAAGTTGTCAATCTTTCAAGCTAGAGACCACTAGTTGCTCAGAGGCATTCTAATGCAGATTTTGTGAGTTATTTTGGATCTATATTACCTATTGATCACAACATATTATTTTCCAAAGTTGTACAATGTATGTTTTTAATCAATTTTAGACTCTCAAATAGTAATCATGCTAGTTTGAATATAATCTAACTTGGCATGCAATTAAAAGACATGTTGGGAGTTCATGCTATTGGGAGGAATAGTTTGGTTGTCCTAGAAAGAGCTCTAGGTTGGAATAGAGAGAAATTGTAAGTAGAAGTTTTCAAACAAAAGGCAATAGACATATGGAATCTTACCAACTTATAATTTACAACATCAAATTGTAAATTACAGATTGTAATTTACAGATGGGCAATAGACATATGGAATATTACCAACTTGTAAAAGTGCAACCAATGTCTAAAATATATCTAGGATAAAAGGGCATATAATTGTAATTGGGTTTGAAAAACCCCGCTAAGGCAAATTAGAGAGAAAACATGATTCACATAGTAGCAACCCAAGAAGTGAATAATAATAAAAAGTGAATAGCCAAAGTCAAAAGCAAAAAAGGTAGGGGGAAAGAGTTAAGTGTCATTTCCAATATTTGACTAATGTAAATAGAGATTCATGGATGAGGCTAATTGTTGTAGATTTTTTAGGCAAATTAGGCCATTGGAAGAATATTTTGATTCAAGTGGTCATGAATCTCTTACTACCTCCATTATAGAAGGAACATTTGTATTCTATCATGTTGGGAGTTCATGCTATTGGGAGGAATAGTTTGGTTGTCCTAGAAAGAGCTCTAAGTTGGAATAGAGAGAAATTGTAAGTAGAATTTTTTAAACAAAAGGTAACAGACATTTCCACTAGGAGAATAACATAACAAATGCAAATTTACAATTGAAAATTACAATGTGCAAGTAAAGTCTTGAAGTCCACGTAGATATTAAGTCAAACTACAACATCAAAATGTAAATTACAAATTATAATTTACAAATTGTAATTTACAAATGTGAAACAAACATATGGAATCCTACCAACTCGTAAAAGTTCAACCAATGTCTAAAATCTCTCTAGGATAAAAGGGCGTACAATTGTAATTGGGTTTGAAAAACCCGGCTAAGGCAAAATAGAGAGAAAACATGATTCACGTAGTAGTAACCCTAGAAGTGAATAATAAAAAAAAGTGAATAGCCAAAGTCAAAAGCAAAAAAGGTAGGGGGAAAGAGTTAAGTGTCATTTCCAATATTTGACTAATGTAAATAGAGATTCATGGATGAGGCTAATTGTTGTAGGGTTTTTAGGCAAAATAGGGCATTGGAAGAATATTTTGATTCAAGTGGTCATGAATCTCTTACTACCTCCATTATAGAAGGAACATTTGTATTCTATCATGTTGGAAGTTCATGCTATTGGGAGGAATAGTTTGGTTGTCCTAGAAAGAGCTCTAGGTTGGAATAGAGAGAAATTGTAAGTAGAAGTTTTTAAACAAAAGGTAATAGACATTTCCAATAGGAGTATAACATAACAAATGCAAATTTACAATTGAAAATTATAATGTGCAAGTAAAGTCTTAAAGTCCATGTAGATATTAAGTCAAACTACAACATCAAATTGTAAATTACAAATTATAATTTACAAATGTGAAATAGACATATGGAATCCTACCAACTTGTAAAAGTTTAACCAATGTCTAAAATATCTCTAGGATAAAAGGGTGTACAATTGTAATTGGGTTTGAAAAACCCTGCTAAGGCAAAATAGAGGGAAAACATGATTCACATAGTAGTAACCCTAGAAGTGAACAATAAAAGAAAAGTGAACAGCCAAAGTCAAAAGCAAAAAAGGTAGGGGGAAAGAGTTAAGTGTCATTTCCAATATTTGACTAATGTAAGTAGAGCTTAATGGATGAGGCTAATTATTGTAGGGTTTTTAGGCAAAATAGGGAAATGAAAGAATATTTTGATTCAAGTGGTCATGGATCTCTTACTACCTCCATTATAGAAGGAACATTTGTTTTCTATCATGACGAGGCTAAAGGAATTATTTTTCTTTCACAATGGGGATGGCATCCACCCATAACCTTTTAATTGGGCAAATGATTAGTTGGAGACCAAAGAAAAATGATTGGAGAAGATAAAATCAGTTTTGCTCTCAAAGCGAATATTCTCCCTCAATCGCAACTCCATCAAGATCTCTAACCAAGCATATCAAATTTCATTTAAAAACTCATCATTTCATATAAAACTGCCTACCAGAATAATTTCCTTGTAGATCATCAACTTTCAGGCATGATAAAAGACATATTCCAGATCGAGCATCTTAGTGGAATATTTGAGGTGAGAAATTTATATAAGTATAGAGGGTTTGTCCTCTTTACAGAGGTTGTTCTCAGGTTGTTTTTTTAAGGATTCTTGCTATGTGTTGTATCTCTCTTGATTAAGTGACTGTAATTGTACAATCATTAGAAAAATTTGAGCACATTTGGCATATGTCTACCTTGTTTCAAAGCAAATCCACCATGTTTTTCACCATTATTATGCATTTAGAATAACATGGACATTTATCTAATTTCAAGTTAGTGAAAACATTTATGATTTGTACTATATATTGTCAATGAAGTGCAGTGGTTATTCTTCATACATTGTTGATCAGGTATTTAGTTTTATGTCTATTAATGGTAGTCATTCTGGGCAAAAATCTATGTTATAAATTCCTTTTTGCATTATGATTTCGGAGTTTTTTATTGATATTCTTTTAAGGACACCTTGGAATTATGGGCTTGATAGGATAATGTTCTTGATTATTCAATTTTAGTGTTTCAAGGGTCTTTTAAACGCTTGCATTGGATTGGCATCAATGAATGCAAACCATTCTTCATAGTTTTATTTACTTTATTTACTAGTGTTCTACATTTTGAAATGAACGATATCATAGTTGTTGAATGAATTCCATGTGGAGGAATCCACCACCACTCTCTTATATACCTAACTTGTCCTACCCATCCTAACCATACAAATAATACATGTTGAATATTTTGAATGTTATTTACCTGGAAATACATGAATGTTGTAGTTATGGAATCTGTATATATTTGGTGCTTCACTTCTAGCATTTTAATATCCAATTTGGCCCTCAGTTTTCAAATATTTAATTATAAATTAATATTACAATCACCCTTTTATCTATCTTTAGTTGCTTGTGTATGATTTAAGAGCATTTGTCCAGTCTGTGTAAAAACTCTTTCTGAGTGGACTATGTAAGGTTGGTTATGCTTTGGTTAGATGTGTTTGTGTTCTAATAATACCCTAGATATTGAAATATAGTACCCCTCCTTATGAGTAGGCTACCTTGTAGGTCCCCTCACCCTTATTTAGGTAGAGCCAAAAGTAACACAGAACTAACCATAGCCTATATCAATGTCTTATAGTCATTATTTTCATTGAATCCATCCAAAAATTAAACCTTTCCCTAGTTAGAATGACATAATTATGGTTTATCATATATGTTTTCCATATTTTCAAGTGTGAAACATTGAATCCTAGAGGTGTACAATTAGGAACCAACACGTAGTTGGTGCCATTATTGGGGACTAAAAGAGTTAATTAATTGACCTTTGATGAGTTATTTTAGGTAATATTTACTTATATTATCTCATGTGTTTGAAATTTGAGGTTGTTTTATTCTAATTTGATACTTTGGTTCATCAACTAAACAACACCAAAATGGCATCATAATTTGGGACTATCATCACTGATTTGAACAAAGTGGAATTTTAAAATGTATCACTATAAGTTTGTGATATGTCCTATCCTATAAGTTTTATTCTAGTGATGACTCCAATGTTTTACCTAGTTTTGAAAGATCAATGCCCATTTCAATAAATTTAATTTTAAATGTTCTCTTGTTTTCAAAATTAGAAGGACTAAGATCATCCTTTTAAGGTGACTCATCAAAGCAACTTATCTCTTATTTGAGTGTTTATTATATAAGGAGACAAGTTTGAAGGTCAACTAAAGGATAAAGTTCTATTTCAAAAGAGTTTTTAGACTATCATAATTATGGTACACCTGAACTTATTTTTGTTGAGCTCCCTTTAGTTTAAGATTATCATATTTATCCTAATAACTTAGATCCTTATAGTCATGTTTACTACCTAACACCTTCTCAATAAGATGATTATCCTCCAAGGTTTGATCCCCCAAGTCCACCTCACTCACACCCTCATAGCCCTTTTTCATTTGATCATGATCCCACCATTGAACCAGTCAAGAGGAATAGAGATTAGAATGAGAATGCATATCTTTTATTTAGGATCCCATATTTAGACTTATTAAATTTGATGAAATGGAGGGTTACCTAAATGAAGTAAGGAACCGACTCCCTAAGTTTTAAGGGAATAATGCAGTGACTGGTGAGCAAAATTTGAGGGATTTTCACATTATAATTTAAATATCATGAGTTTGATTATGATGTTGTTTGCATTAAACTATTTGTGCACACATTAGAATAAGATGCATGTGAGTGTTTCAATTCTCTTCCACATGGATGCATAGATTAATGGGAACAATTGAAGAATGTTCTCAAAATACCATTTGGTGATAGAGTTGATCCTAAGTTCCTTCTTGCATAATTTGAAAACATAGAAAACAACCCTAATATGTATGTGTAAGAATTTAATATAAGGTTTAATAAGACTATGATTATGTTGCCTAATAACATCAGGCTAAGTGATGTTCCTTATTTGAATAAATATTATGAGACATTTGACAAGAAGGATGCATATTAGTTGAGAGATATGGATCCCACAAATTTGAGGTTGGAATTCAACATGGCCATCCAAACTGAAAATAATATAAAGATTGTAGGAAAGACCCTAAAAGAAATGGATGATGTAAAGTTGATCAATACTACAAAGACTTAGTCCACTAAGACAAACAACACTAAGGAGACTGTGAAAACCTTAGCTACTACTGTCAAGGAAATGTCATACAAGTTGGCCAAAGGTGAGAAGGGGATTCCTCATAGATATTCTATTCAGGAGAGAGCATAAAATTAGAATCAATAAAATGGAGACCCTCTTTACACAATTAAGATAATAACATAGAGAATAGACCAACGTAAGTTGATAGAAATCAAAATAGAGGAGATGTGAAGGATGTTCCTAATCCATTGAATGCCAAGATTAATGTTGTAGACTATGAAATTGATATTGATTGGTGTGATATGTGATTTTTCCCACATCCTTATTCTGATACTATTGATTGAATTAATGAATATGTGTAGGAACCTGAGTCTACATTTGAAAATAATGATATTATGATGTTTGATTATAAAATCTCTTGAAGTAGAATTTTTGCCTCCATAAAATTGTTGAGTACTAGCATCATTGATCAATTTTGAAGTGCAATAAAAGAGGTATGCATCCCAAATTCTCAATTTATTTGTGATGTAAACATGACACAAGCATATGAGTTATGTAATCTATGATGTTCAAAAGTATCATGTGGAAATTCTTTCAGCTGAGGACATGCAACAATTAACTAATGTAGCAATTTCCCAAGAGAAAGAATATATTCTAAGAATAGTGAAATAAGGAAGGATTATTTCGTATAATTTAGATTTATATCCACTAAAGTAGAGTGGAGAAATTTTTCTCCAAAATAATTTTCTAATGTTTCTAATAAAATGGACTATTTCAAACCATCTGGGCCATACAACATTTTCAATGAATTGGACTATTTTGAATAATTTGGAACTTTTACCCCATAAAATGGAGTAGAGAAAATTTTCTCCCATTTTTTTTTTCATATATTCTAAATAAATTGGAGTGTTTAAAACCATTTGGGCATAGATCATTTCATATAAATTGGGATATTTTAAATAAAATGGACTTGTACCCACAAATGTGGACAGAAGAGAATTTTGTCCAAAAATAAATTTGTTATATTCAAAAGAAATTGGACTATTCCAAAGCATTTTGGCATAGATCATTTTGAGTAAATAGGTATATTTTGAATAATTTAGTCCATACCTATAAAATGGAGTGATTCAAAAGGAGATTTTATCCAAAAATTAAAATTTTGTTTATTCAAAATAAATTAGACTGTTTCAAACCATTTGAGCATAGATCATTTAGAGTAAATTAGTTTATTTTAAATAATTTAAAATTATACCCACTAAAGTGGAGTGGAGAATATTTTATCCATAAATATTTTTTCTATATTCTAAATAAATTGAATTATTTCAAACCATTTGGGAGCAGATCATTTTGAATAGATTGGACTATTTCGAACTTGTGACACCCTTTTGGGCCTTCATACCGATCATTGATTTTTTAAAGTATCTTTCATTGTTAGGAAACATGGCACCATTTAACTAAAATATATTAAGAAATCTAGTTCATCTACATAATAAAATATCTTGACAATTGTTGGTCATTGGGAAGATCTTCTGAATGAGCAAGTGTCAGTATACCAATTCAGTGATTTCAAGGAATATCCAACTATAAATCAAATTGCACTAATAACCTAAGCAAAGTATTTCTAAATTAAAATCAATTATTTTGAAATTAATTTAACTATATTTGAAATAATTTAGAATATATTTGTATGAAATTGATGCTAATATTTATTACTAGAGTTATAGTTTATAATCAATAAAAAAACTTGAATGAATTAGGTGAAGTTACATCTTTCTAAACATTGGTTCACAACTATTGGCATGGATTTTTTTCTTTATCCCATGAATGTGATGATTGATATCATTTTTATTCTCCAATCCTTTTCATCTTTCTAACTTTCATTTCTAGTATATATACTTGATGTAACATAACTCATTTTTAATTTTTGATTTATAACATAATTTTGAGAGTTACAATTAATGAACGTGTTGGCAATTGAAAAATAATCTCCAAAGGTCCCTTTAAAAATATTTTCATCCAATTTTCATATGTTTATATTGAATGACTTAGAATATTTTCTCCCCTAAACAAACATGCAATTTGAACTTGTGTAACCCATGGATTGAAAGAGTATCCTCAAATGATTGTCCTCTATCATTGACCAATTACCAATGTGAGAAAAAGATTGCAATGCTACCTTAAAAAATTAATTAGAATGATCTTGAATGTAGTTTTAAATATTTTCAATTTTATAATCTTCCTTTTTTAGCATATCATGCATTTGCATATCTTTTTAATTTTATGCACAACAAATAATAAGTCATCCAACCCCAAAATCAATAGATTTTTAAAAGTCAGTTTTAGCTCCTCCTTTGAAATGTCTAAAATTTGTTTAAAAAGTAATGAATCATTTATAAACAATATTATATTACAAGAGATATAAAAAGAAAATTTTCTAAAGAAATATTTTACATATTACTAGACTAGTCGTTGATGCAAGTTTGATTTGCATTTTTTATTGTAACATAAAAACACAATGCATTTCATTTGATTCATATTTTTTGCTTTTCTTTAAATCTTATAAAGATTCATATAAACACATATTAAAATTAGTACATGCTCAGGTAGATTATAACTATAATACTCATTAGACATAGATGTACAATTTTTATTGCCAGTTTTGTAACACACATATGCATATAAGAGTTCATATTGAATCCTTATAGATTGACCATCAATGTATCATAATTTAAATCAGTGTAGTTTTTCCATAACTCATTTCTCATAAATATTTATATGAATTTAACATTGATTAACCAACATTTGTATTCTTATAGTAATGAAAGTATCAGTTGTTCTTATGCATAGCAATACATATTTATATGTTTACGCAACCCATCATAGCAAAAAAATTAGGATTTATTCTTCTAAGCTATAGTTCATTATCACTAAATTCAAATGAATATAATACACCTTAATAGTTGAATGCCATTCATATACTTCCAATAAGACACATCAAATTAAAAACTATTTAATTCAATAGCAATATAATTATTTCTAGCATAATATACTTTATTCTTTTTTTATCGATAAAGAATAGATGGATACCCTACATAAAAATTTATTGTATTGAAGACATAGCATAGCACATATTGTTATATTTTAAACTAGGTAAATTAAACATGTAAAAAACATTGTAATGGGTAAATTAAACTTGTAAACAACATTTTAATGGGTAAATACAACCACAATTAGTCTACCCACCAATAAAATGAACCACACTTCCAAATCCTAAGTTGATGCAAGTATATATTTTATTGTCTTCTACATTCTCCTATCAATAAATAAAAATTCAATTGTAATGTGTTTAAATAAATAAAGATAATTAATATATTCTAGACTTGTATGAAATTGTATAGTTACACATTTATTGAAATAGGTTTTTACCTTTTTTTGCCATTTTGTAGTTTATATTGATGCACTCTTTCATTGAAAACTTAATTCTTTATTTTATACAAGGTAGTATATAATGTTGTAACTAAAAATTCTCGTTATCAATTGATTTGATATTTTTATTTTAAAAATGTGTCTTGTTATAAATTTTTACCTTGTGTTGTTTTCATAGAGGCACCAACCTGCAAATCTATGTCATGGGTTGTTGTGTTGTAGACATAAAGTTCTAAAGTTGAGTTGTGAACTATTTTAATTAAGACATAAGTATATGAAGAAATATTATGTCAGCATTTTGAATCGTTGATAAATAAAAATTATATAATTGAAAAAAATATGCTTGATCTTATGTTACCTTCTTCAACTTGTGATGTGTCATATTCATTGATATAATTTCCATTATTATTATTTATTCACTTGCATGCAATGCCATTGGTGATACACACCAAAATATTGTATGACTATTAGGTTTAAAAAATAAAGCGTACACATCAAAAAATTGTTAAGATGTTATATTTAGAAAATGAAGCATGATTATAAAATATATTTAAAATGTTATGCACCTGGTATTGATTGAAGAAGTTTTCTTGTATTAGTTACTCTCAATTTTTCAAATAAATTTGAAATTGATCATTAAAAATCATTTGTTCTTAAATTTCTATAATGCAAGATAAACTTCTTTGCAATTTTGTATAAGCACGCACCAATCTAGCTCCTTTATATACCACTAACATGTCACATGCATCGAGATCATTGAAAGTAGAGATAAGTGTCTCCCAAAAAATGGTATATAGTTCAATTTTAAATGACCTTCCTATTTTATGTGAATTAATCATTTGAAATGTTGGTAAGTCTTTGTAGATATCAAAACCATCATCTAATCTAATTTGTTGTGAATAGAGGTAGAAACCTTGTAGTTGAAAATGAGATGGACCCTAACAAAAATTGATACCTTTAAATGTGTCCAACAAAATCCAGAACTACATCGACCCCATAGTATGACACATGTATCTTGCATGTAATGGAAATCACCAACACACAGATTATTGAGAGAGGTTTAAATGGAAGGATAATGTTCTAATTTGTGGATGATGAATACATTAAAGGCCCTGATAATAACATTATTAATTAATGCTTGAAGAAATAGGAGAAGATGTTCTTTAATAAATTCAATGATATTCAAAATATTAATGACTATCTAATCAACATTTAGACCAAGAATGAGTGTTGCACTAAAATCTTATAAAATAGATGGCCAAAGAAAAGGGGTGCCATAATGGTAGATGAATCTTTATGTATCTATCCCAAGAAGCTAACCTCCATCATTATGTCTATAATTTTTCAATAAGCTTAATGAATCTTGTGATAATGCTTTCCAACCCTTTTTTTTGAAATACCTTCATTTAGAACACACAAATCGTTAAATATTTTCATAAAAAAATTATAATGTTCCATTACCTCTTCAGGTGCTATTATTTGGTTTGGTGGAAACATCCTATCATGGTTGTTAATATAATCTATAATTTTTAATAATATGTTACTTTTTAGCTTCACATTTTTCACCAATTATCCATGTTATTGTAATCAAGGGTTTTCAAGAAGGAAACAGACCCTTTCTCCAATAAATTTACTAGTTCTACTTTTTGTTTGTCTGAGAGCCCTTGAAAATTTCTAAGTAATATTATACCAATCATATTTAAATGTTGTTTATCTAAACTAGGTAAGGTATGACTTTCAAACAAATCAAATGCCTTATCAAAACAATCCCAAATGGGTTATTCCATGAAATAAAGGAATTTTCTCTCCTATAGTTATTGTGTTGAATAGTTCATTTGTGTGAACAAGTGTTTATCTTGTTCATGTATCTCTTCCATATTTTTCTTCCATATTTCAAGATTATTCCAACCTCTCAATTTGATAAAGTCATGTGTAGATCAAAATCTTTATAAAAATGAAGTCTTATAAATTATTTCATTGGATTCATTATATTGATTACATATTTTGTGCACAATATGGAATGAAGTACAAGTTTTCAAAAATATTTCCCTTCTAACACAACATTCATTTCCCAATGATTATGAAATTTATTTCTCATCTAAAATAATTCTCTATTGTGTTGTAATTGTGTGTTGTCCATCTACAATATTAACCCTTATGAATTTTTCCTTCATCATATCTTGTAGGACTTCTTTTGATTCAATAAAATAGCTAGGGTTGTTTGGATCAAAAGAAATTAACAAAAAATCGTTAATTACAACCTCATTATGTTTTACAAATGAATGAATTATATCATTCACCCATCTTTCATTCAAACTTCCTATTCATCAAGCCACAACATTACGAGATCATACTCCCAAGCTATCTTTGGCATATGTGGGTTGTCCAAAAAAGAATTGATTTGCCATGATCTCTTTCTAGCTAGTGGTGGTGAGGCTCTCTACACAAGTCCCTTTTGTTTTTATTTTTCTTTCTATGGAGGAGCTATAGGCTACTTCGGTGAGGTATGTGGTTATGCATCTAGGTGCAATTATTCTTGCTCTTATCGACATTATTGTGTGACTAAGGTTCTTTATCTCCACTCTTTGACTTGTGATTCAACCATTGTGATGAAAAAGGGCATTAGAGTCATAGTTAGTATGGCCAACTCATGCACCTTGATTTGAATACCATTGTATAACTTGGTTACTGATGCATAGTGCCCTAAATAATGCATGACATCTTGTGAAATTTGAGGGTGCAACCTGATCAAATCTAGAGCTTCAATCCACCATGTGATAAACAACCCTAATTGCTCATAATATTGCCATGTCTTAGTTTAAGTGATGTTTGCAAGGGTAGTAGTAGTATAAAAGTCTATATTAACATTAACTCAGCCTAGCAAGGACATCCATTGGGTGAATGATAATAAGAAAACCAAAAATTGATATTGGAAATTTTATGAGCTACTTGAAAGTACCTTCTCGATATTAGTGCTAAGCTTGAATGTGAGAAACTCAAGCCAATTGAAGTTATCATTATATTGTATCATGTGATACACAATATCAATTGGTCCTTTTGTTACCTCCTTAACCTGCTTCATTTCCTACCAAAACCTCTTTGTAATACACTCTATTAGAATGCACTTACAACATCATTAATTGTGTCAATTAGGGTTCTTCTACCATTGCTAGTGGGAAAATTTTCCTGATCATATGGATGAATTGGTGGTGTGGTGGACTTGTATCATAATAATGATTTTTCATAACTTGGGAGGCCTATGGCTCTCATCATAGTCTACACATTGATCCAAATGGTGATATCCATAGACAAATGAATAGCCCCTTAGTTGTATTTTCTTAACAAGGTATGGATGACCTCATCTAGTTCCCTAAATGTAGGTAGCTTGATTAGCCTCTCTAAATCAGAACCCTAAAGTAGATGTTGAAGTGTAATAGCTCCTACTTGTGCACCTAGTTCTATTGATAAGGTGAAGAAAGTAACTTTCACCATTTCCACAAATTTGAATGAATCCAACCTATTGAATTTGGTTTTTTGAATTCCTATCCTAATCCCCATTTTCACCTTCTTTGCATATGTGAGTAGGGTCAACAACTTGCTCCTATCCATGACTAAACCTATAATTTGCATTATTTAAATGATTTGTTTAACTAAAATCTAGGTATCAATTTTTATACACAAGAGTATATCAGGAGTAGATAGTAGAATACTCTTTTTATCCAAAGTCTATAATGTTTTTAGATTATTCCTCTACTTCATTTTATGGATTTTGGCATCCAATTTGCTCTTTTCAACCTCTTTAAATGCACTGACCACCTACACATGAGTGTTCTTACTTATCTTTAATATTTTAGCTTTGATGGTGACCATTTTTGTCTAACAAATCTTGAAATTACCCCATAGCATGTTGCATCCCAACTCAAAATACCTCAAACAAGATGATTTTTTTTAAATGCCATGTCATTAATGGTTTTGTACGACCATTAATAGTCCTTATTCCATACCTATCTTGTCATTGCCACTTTCCCAAACTTAATTTGAGGTTAATTTACTTTTTTTACCAAATTAATCCTTAATCTTTTTTATTCAGTTAATTAAAAACAATGATATTTTACATTTTGGACTAACTTATTAAAGGCATTTAATAAGTTATATTATGCATACCCATAAGAGCTTCTTAGAATCTATAAGTGTGCATCAATAGAAGGAACAAGATTTCCTCAGCTAAGGACCAATAAATATGAAAGTTAAATAATGACCTTACTACCCACTCCTAGACTGTAGGTATCCTCCCCATGGTGCAAAAATTGTATTTATCCTATTGGGAGAGAATAAAGAATGTGGTCATAAACTTGAAGCTAGTATTTGGGTTCATCATAGACTCATAACGAATGAGTACATAGGTGAGCATGGTCATAAACATGAAGTCTTAGTCCCTTCCACTAATGACATGTGCCATCATGGTTTTCTTCAAGAAAGTAGGGAGTTATTATTTAAATAAAAGGTGTGCCATTGACCCAAGAAAGTGGGCCCCTTTTCTGACAAGAAATTTAGAGGTAGTTCAGAGGGAAACATGCATCACCATAGTGATTCTTACATATCCCTAATATTTAATACTTGAAGTTCCATCTGTCAGTCTCTGAGTAAATGAGATGGAGACACTTGGTATAATCATAGAGATTTGATCACTTGGTGAACTTGAAATATTTTTTGAGTGTTGAAATACCACATGTTTGCGAGTGCATGTCACATGTCCTTGACTACTAAAAAATGAAGTCATAATATTAATGGCATAGGTGCCCTTGAAGGTATTATAATTCCCTTCAAGGTATCACCAAAATTTACTTTCAAACCTTGAAGGGTACCCATACGCATGTTTGAAAAGTATCTCCTAAGAGATACCTTCAAACTTTTGGGTCCATGACAGAGGTTAAAATCAAATACATGATCCCAAAATATAAGAAGCTAATCATTTTCCATAATTTTTCTCAAAACCCCCATTTCTCATTATCATTTTGTGTTATAATAAAATACATGATTGAATATTGACATAATTAGCTATTTTTCTCTACATGGCTATTGTGCTCTGATGTACGTTTGAAATGTATCTCCTAGGAGATACCTTCAAAGTAGGATGAAGCAAGAATTGAAGTATGTAGTATATGATATTAATAGATATATATTTTCTGGATTGACATAAACTATGTCATTAAAAAAATGTTATACATTACCTTTTTAACATTAGTTAGGTTTTCACATATCTCCTTGATTATTTTCTAGTATAAATATAGCTTTATCTCCTACATACAAGTATAAATTAGACTAATTTTATAAATAACCTGATTAAGACTCTTTTCATGTCTTTTGTACATATCTAGGATGAAAAATCATACCTCAATGGATTTTTAAGGTGGAGACTATGTGTAGACAACCAATTCCTAACACCATTTGTGTTGAAATTGTCAATCTTACTCGAATTGCACTCAAATAGAAATTTTAGGTCAAAATACATAAAACACGCTAAATGGTTCAAACTTGTCATTTACAAGTGCCAATTTAGGTCAAAATATCTCTAAATGGGGCAATGTAATTTATGGGTCAGCTAACTTTGATCAATTCATTTCGAGTGAAAATGATGATTTTGCCTTTTGTGCTCTAGATCATTCTTTTCTTCTAAATCAATAGTACACATCACGTACCTTTATTATTTATTTTTGGTAACATCCTAAATGGGAATATGATTATGGTGCATCTAATTTCACCTTCTAATTCTTCTCTAGTTAAATTATAACTCAGTAATATGGCTTTCTAAACATTTTGATTAATTGAGGGCTAATTTTCAAATAATTGCACAAATATTGATTAACCTTATTTAAGGGTAATTAATCCAAATCAAGAGCTTAATTGGATTTTCCATGAGAGTTGTTGAATATTTATTTTTTTAAATTGATTCTTATTATTTTCATCATCAGGGGACCTCATTTCTTGGGAAGACATCCCTAGGACATAAATGCCATAACTATCAAAATTATGTGTCATATGTGCCTAGTTAATGCCTCACATGCCTCTGCAATGCCCCTTCTTCCAGGGTCATGATAAAGATAATTTTGGATTTAATTCCAAATATTAGGATTATCCATGGCCACACATCTCAATCTTGAGATGGACGGTCATGGTTGATCCTGACCAATCTCAAAAATCTATAAATAGAGAAGCCAAGGACATTAATTTTAAGTTTGAGTATTGAAAAGTTATAATGCTAAATTGTTTCCACAAGGATTTGCATTTGATCATATATTTTGTTTTCAAGCTTCATTTATAGGCTAGTTTAATGATTTGAAATCAAGAGCCTAGGTTTTATGGAGTGTTCTTGAGGCATTGGAGGAGCTTACCACCATTGTTGACAAAGACAAGGATTCTTGATCAATGGAGAACATGTTTTTAGCCACATGGGTATGGTGAATCCATTTGGGAAGGTAATATGGTTTTCTTTCTTTCATTTGTTTTTTTCTATCCTTTGTAATTACCATAGGAATAGATAGGCTTGGGTTAGTTATTTTTTATGCATGTTTCATTATTTATGGACTAATGCTTGACTAACTTGCTTTGTAAATTCTCTCTACATCTTGGTACACTTGGTGGGACTAGACACATCTCACACTTGAAGGAGATCATTTTTCAAATCTAAAATATTTATTTGATCCTTTAAAACTCTTGAAAATTGATTTTCTAACTTTATTTGTCCATTTTTGGTTGCTACAATTTTACACAATAACCGATGTCAGTAGAAATACTAACATTGATTATCTGACTTAGCTAACGTCGATCAGTAGAATTGACATCAGCCAGACCTCATTAATTGAGTAACTAATCTCAGTGGTAATAACTGACGTCGATCATTGTGTTTTTCAAAAAACATAGACCCAAGAGATACTTTTTCAAAGTTCATTGTTTCAAGCTAAAAGGATCTTCAAAGCTAAAGGGCATGCTAACATTTTTACTATAGTAACAAGCTTTTGCTTTGATAAAAAAACATATTTAAATCACCTTTTCAATGCTTAAAAAATTAATTAGGAACATTGTTTTGGTGTTTAACAAAGAATTTAAATTTTTTGGTGAATGTTTTCAAAGTTTGCAATTAAGACCAAGGGGTCAAATGAGCACCACCAAACATTTAATATGGGTTTAAGAATTGAACACACTTGTCAATTTTTGTTTACAATAGTTGTCTACTTAGATTTTATTTGGAAAAAAGAGGAATTTTACATGTATGCTCTTCCATTTGTCCCATTTAGGGAACCCTTGAAATCAGAAATGCCATTCCTATTACAAATAGCCTAGTCCAAGGCTTAGAAAGAATGTCATCTAAATCACTCCCCAAAAACTCACCAAAGTTTGGCTGATCTTGAAAATGACCCTAAAGTCTTTCTATTTTATGCTTTCTTTATTTTCATGCAGACTTGGCTTGTGAGGGGGGTGTCATTACCTCCCATGAGTTCTTTAGGGAAGATTTAACCCTACGGTTTCACCTCCTGACATTGACATCATTTGACTCCTTTGGAGTTGCACATGGGACGTATATGCATTTGGACATCACACTACACTAAGTGAACAATACGATGTAGTGGTTGTAAAATAGACTAGACCTTTTTACAACTAGCCAATATCGTGGTCACCCAATTTCTATGATTATCTTTTGCATCATTTGATGTGAAACTCATTATGCAATTGATTCCCATAGAATGTTCAAAAATTGATAGTTTAGTAGACCCCACTTTGACATACCTTGTCACTTTAGACATAAGATGTTTGTTTTTTGTCATTAGCTTACTTGGTCTTGATTTGTGTCTAAAATTACTTGTTGACTCAATGGACTTAACCAAAACACATTGTCCTCAATTTTCTTGAACAAGGGAGGCATTACGTTGTCCAAATGGAAAATTCATCCTTTCCCTTCTTCAAATTATTATCAAAAGCTTTATGTCATGTCATCCACTTTGGCGTAGTCATACTGCCCAATTGAGTCTAGAAAATTTACCCATTTTGTTTAAATCCTTCATTTATAATCCACATTTAAAATTGAACTTTTTTGAGTTCTAAGGGTTGGTGTGTCAAAGTGGTTCTCGATTTGTTCACTAAGCTTGTTTTAACTTGGGTTCAATTTTCTAGTTAGATTGAAGTTCATTCATTAAGACTCAAAATCACATTTTCATCTTGGTGGACTCAAGTCATCTTGTGTATCACTCACACTTTGAGTCCTAAAACATATTTTATCCTATTAGAATCATGTGGCAATGTTGTGTTGCCCATTTGGTCCTAGCTTTATACTTAGTGATTCAAGAATGTTTTTACTTCTTGAGTTACTTAGTTCATTTTGTCTTCTTCATAACCTAGAGAGATTTCCTCTAAAAACTTCTAGGGTTAACTTGTCAAAGTTGGAGCTAGATTTTGTATTGTGGGTATATCACAAAGATATAGGATTTAGTGTATTAGCTTTCACCTTGGGTCTTTGAGTTACCTTACTCTCTTCTGATCTATATTATTTCAACTTTACCAAAGGTTGGGTAAACTCCTAAACCAAATTTTCTAAATTATGCATGGTCTCAAACCACCCTCCCTTATAGTCTCATTGGTACCTTAGTTATTTGTTTAAAATAGAGACAAAACATACTTTGATTAGTTTCCAAACATTGGTCCCAAGTTAATCAATACACATAATAGCTCTTTTGAAACATGACTCAAAGTTTCACTCATAGTGGGGCCTCTTATGGCCTTAACTATGAGGATGAGCAATTTTATGATGGTCAAGATAACCTTTTTTTTTTGATGATATACTCATAGTAGTAGGATTCAAATATGATTACAAAGGATGTCAACCCCAAGAAGATCAAGATGAATCCCTTCTTAGATTGATAGAATCAGGTGCTAGACTACCTTCTGACTTTCCTACAGAACAATTGCATACCTTAGTTAGAGAAGGAGAACAATAATGGAAAGAACACTATTTTACACAAATAAACATACCTTATTCTTATAATAAAGGAAAGGGAATACAAACAAAGTCAAAACCCACAAATATGGATCTTTTAGCTAAGATCAAGATAATAAGTCAACGATATGCATATCAACTTGTCCTAGACTTAACTGACTCCCTAGTTGCCACTTTAATTAACAATAATGCTTCAAAAGAACACAGAGATATGGTTGAAAGTACACAACAAATATTGGATAAGAACATTACCATAGTAGATAAAGGTAATCCAAATGAATAATTAAAGTCATAAGAGAACTTACAAAATGTTTCATTTGAGACAGAACATATGTTCTTCAATCATCAAGAACCTCTTGTTACTTACAAAATCAAAAACCCAAACAACCAGTCTAAATCGAGGAAATCCCTCAAGACAACTTGGCTAGTTATTTTCAACCAACCAAAATATTGTAAATAAACATAGAAATTTCCAAAACAAACAAAGTTTGAAACAACAAATTTCAGGAAGTGTTTTACAATCCAAAAATCAATGACCTATACTGTCAACTCAAGGATAAAATTAGAACCAAGTCATGGATCAAAAGGCATACTCTCCTTATAGATTCACACAAAACTACGGGCACATTCCACCATAATACCAACAAAATTAGGGGCACATTCCACCTTAATAGCAAAAAAACTAGGGGCACATTCCACCCCAATAATAATAAAGTAGGGGAACATTCCACCCAAACAATAACAAAATTAGGGGCACATTTCACCCCAAGAGCATCTTATCTGATCCACAAATGCACTAACCATGAAAGAATGGAATTCTATGATGGAAATTTTCCAAAGAATAGAGATGAATAATAGAGTCAAAAAGTACAAATTCAATGAGATATGCCCATATCCATTTGACTTATCTATTCTCCAAAACCCCTTTCCACCTCTTTTTGAGGTAGCCAAGTTTGACAACTACAAAGGATAAGGAGATATATGTGAACACATATAAGCATTCATCTTATGTCAAGAGGTTGCTTATAGTATTGAGTACTTACTATGACTATTTTTGCAAAGTTTAGTGGGACAAGCTCTTGATTGGCTACATAAACTACCCAAGGGATTATTTACAAATTGGAATGACTTATAAGAAAAGTTTGTTAACCATTTCTAATAAAAAATAGAACATGAATTGACCATTATTGACTTATGAAAATCCAAGCAGCGTGATGGTGAAATTTTTACTACATATCTATAAAGGTGGAGAGCATTGGCAGACTACTTTCAACACAATTTACTAAAAAAATAGTTGGATGATATCTTTGCACATAATTTGCATCTAGAATTTGTGCATAATCTATGGTTAGCTTATGCTAACTCATTTGATGAAATTATTGACAAAGGAGTGTAGATTGAAAAGGCTATTATTGCTAGAGGCCTTGTTAAGTTTTTTGCACAAGGTCGAGCATCTAATTAGACTAAATCACTAGCTCAAAAAATTATGCAAGATAAGCCCAAGGGATTTAGTAAAAATAAGAACATGGTTAGAAATGGGGTGATAGAAATAATACATGTATAAATGGTACATGATATGCCTCCTTCAGATGTACAATTAACTCCCCCAAATCCACTACCTACTTTATAGAGACGACCTCCATAAAAGACATTTCATAACAATTTTATATCCTTTTGCAAGTTAGGAGAATCGGTTGATACAGTATTACAAAATCTCATTGTAGCTAATTTAATTATGTGGCCAATATTAAGGCCATTCCTCAAGATCAACTAAAACTAGACTAGTATAAAGAGAATGAATGGTGTAACTTTAATCACATTGTTGGTCATGGTACATATCGTTGCATTCATTTGCGACATATTATTGAAGAATTTATTGAAAGTGGTGAGCTAAAAATTAAGTTGGCCCATAATTAGGACACAAATCAAGATATGGGAATCTACAAAGACCCCTTTCCTTGACATGATCCACCACCACCAAGAAACAGTCAGAATGGTTACAATCAAGGATAGAGGTAGAATCAGAACCAACAACAAGGTTAGAATTTTAATGAGCATAATCAAGATCATAATGCCCACACTAATAATGTGGCTTATAACAATGTACCTTAGAACTATAATAACATTGTGGGATGTATTTGCATAACCCACATTGCCACTATTACTATGAAGCCATGTGGCCAATCTCATGTTCCTCACAACATGGGACCCATTATTATAGGGACAACACCCTTTACCCCTAGTAATACCATGTCAAGTTTGCATCATCACATTGCTACTCTATTTGCATAGGTTACTAATCATGAACAATAGTACTATCATTCTAATTATAAAGGCTTCTTCAAGACCCAAAATTATAGAAATATAGATAGTCACTCACGAGTCTCCATACAAGGCCCTCCGCCTCACTCTTCTAATTATAATGACTCCTTGCCACCTCTAGGTTGTGCAGTTATAACTAGACACCTGTGAGTTACCATCTAGGTCCCTTCACCCACTTATTTCCATAAACCCAATGAGAACATTGTGCTAATGATTCCAAAGCTAAACATTATCCCCACAAAGACTAAACTAGTTCAATCCATAGTTTAAAGGCCTTATAGTCTAATGGATCAATTAGATAAAACCCCTACATAAATTTCCATATTATAACTCTTATGAACATTTGATGCCCATAGAACCATCTTGAATAAACTTTTACAAGATTCTATTGTGCTTAATGATAGAAACCTTGATCAGTTCCAGAACCTAGTTAGACATTTGTCTTCAATTTAGCAAATTATGTTTAATCAAAATGACATGTGCACCCTTGGCCCAAACCATAATAACCCACTATACATTGAGATAATCATTATGGATCACAAGATCAAGTGGGTTCTTCTAGATAATGGTTTGGGGCTAAACATCATATATATTAAATTGGTATGATGATTAGGTTACATAAATAAGGATATTCAAGTAGAAATTATTACAATCAAGGTTTACGATAACACTAAGAGGGAGTCATTCAGTATAATTTGGTTTTCAGTCATGATTCGGTCTATTTCTCATCAAACATTATTTCATATTATGGATATTAAACTTCCTTATAAGATACTTCTTGGTTGTCCTTGGATCTATGTATTATAGGTAGTTCTATCTACCCTTCACCAGTTCCTTATGTTTCCCCATGATGGGATCAAGGTTACTATTTTCGCTGATCAACAACCCTACTAGTATTAAAAACATCTTGAAGTAGAGTTTCATAATTAAAAATATTTCTTGGGTTTAGAATTCATTATAAAGAATAATAAAACCATTATTTCTCATCCATCTCCATTTAATTATATAGACCCTTGTGATCTAGCTTCTGCTTCGGTCGATCCATTTCCCATAGATATGGCCAAGAAGGTTATTATTAAAGACATAAGTATTTACACATATCATCTGAGGGACATCCTCCATATTGCAAAATTACCAAAATCCCCTATAACATTTGGTAAGCCTAAAACTTCCTAGTCTCCTAATCTACCTAATCAAATTTGGTAACCAAATAAGAAGTAACCAAAACCTCCTGTGATTTTTGTACCTATAATTGCACCAAAGAAAGATCATGAGGCTTTTATCGAGGGAGATTAGCTATATTCTAAAGGCTTTCTAAATTATTTTTAGAATCTAAAGTATCCAGTCCCTAACATGATAATGGATCATTTTGACTATACAGGGAAAGGTCGTGGCCCACATGCGTAGGGAATTTTAGAGCCCTTATCAACTGGAGTTGTCATTTGGAATCATGGCCTCAGATTTAAACCACTAGAGGATGACCTCATGACATTTGATAGTGACTCTTTGGAAGTGACTAATAATAAGACTCCTAAAAATGACATAATATCCCATTATAGCTTTTTTGATGAGCCTACTGACTTAGATTTATTGATTCAAATGCCATATTGACCATAACACCTATTAGAGCTTCCCATCCTAAAGCAAAAATCCATCCTAGTGGTGCTTCCCTTCTTGAATTAGGACATTATATCTTTACCATTAATGCTTCACATCCTAAAGCAAACCCTCACTATAACCTATGCCTTTGCCACCCCAAGCTCATAGATTGGGAACATCAAAATTTGATCATATGCCTTGATGAGTTTCAAAATGAAGAATCAATTACAAAATACATGGGCCTATGAGATGCATTCCCCATTGGTTATCATAAGCATGGTTTTGATTTTTCATTAAATTCTTACTCCTACTTTGCAGATCAGGCAAACTTTCTTGGTCATAATAAAGAACAAGCATTGAGATCTTTAGGTGAAAACCTCTTTGAGGCACTTTTTGATCAGGGAAAAAGTAAAGAAAAATTCAAGCCTTTGAGTGAAAACCTAATTTAGGTGCTCTTAGTTGGGAAAGTTTTCTCATCCCCTCATAAAGTAGATAGTTCATCTAGCCCAAGTTCCATAGCTACTACAAGCATCTCTTTAGAGAAACATCAAATATTTGAGCATCTTACTCTTGAGTTTCTAGAGGTTTTTGCCAATTGCCCTTTACCTGAGAAGGTAGATTTTGATTCATCATATTATCTTGATATTTTGGAGGAACAATAAGAAGACATAGCAGAAGAAGGTGATCATGGCCATACATTGCCTACAATTCTAGACGATAGATCCACACTCCTTATGGAGAACACAATAGAAGTAAATTTGGGAACCCCTGAGGATCCCAAACTTGTTTATCTTGGAGCTTCCTTTACTGAAGCAGAACATGAACATATTATATCCATTATTAAGGATTATATAGACATATTTTCATGGGCATACTCTAACATGCCAGGCTTGGACCTATATTTGGTGATGCATCATCTTGTTGTTCACCCTGATGTTAAATAAGTCAAGCAAAAGTTGAGAAAGATGCATTCACACACCATCCTTTTGGTTAAGGTCAAGTTAGAAAATTTGTTAGGGGATAAATTTATCAGACCATTTGACTACTCTAAATGGATTTCTAACATAGTGCTAATAAGTAAAAAAACCCTAGGCATGTGGATTTGTACTAATTTTCATGATATCAACAAAACATGCCCCAAAGATGATTTTCATTTGCCCAACATCGACATGATTGTCAACTCAATTTTTGGGTGTGAGATGCTATCCTTAATGGATGAATTTTCCAGTTATAATAAGATCAAGATGGCCCCTAAAGATTATCATAAGACCACATTCACCACTTCATGGGATACATTATGTTACCAAGTCATAACATTTGGTTTGAAGAATGCTGAAACCACATATCAGCGTGTAATTACTTTCATCTTCCATGACATGATGCATGACATTATTGAGGACTATGTTGATGATATACTAGCAAAATCAAGAACTAGAGCTGGACACCTTGACATTCTATGAAGAATATTTGAGAGGCTTCATACATATAAACTATGTTTGAATCCTAAGAAATGTGTCTTTGGAGTTACATCAGGAAAATTGCTAGGGTTCATTGTATCACAACAAGGGATTGAATTCGACCCTACAAAGTTCAACGCTATTATGGAAATGCCTCCACCAAACAATCTTAAACAGTTATGAGGTCTACAAGGAAAACTCCAATCCATACATAGGTTCATTTCTCAATTAGCAAATAAGTGCCACCCATTTACCCACCTCTTAAAGAAAGGGGTAGCATTTTAGTGGGATGAAGATTGTCAGATAGCATTTGTAAATCTTAAAACATACTTGGCTAATTCACTAGTTTTATGACCTCTAACACAAGAAAAGCCACTACTTCTTTATATATCAGCCACAAAACATGCACTAGGGGCACTTTTGGCTCAACATGATGATCATAGTAAGGAACACATGGTTTATTATTTAAGCCGCACATTGGTAGCCTATGAACATAATTATATGCCTATTGAGAAGGCATGTTTTTCTATGGTGTTTGCCAATCAAAAATTATGACATTATATGTTAAATAACAAAACTATTGTTATCACCAAGGTAGATCCTCTCAAGTTCCTCTTATCTAAATCAACTCTTCAAGGACGTATGGCTAAATGGATTATGATCCTCAGTGAGTTTGATATTTAGTACTAGAATTAGAAGGCAATCAAAGGACAAGTTATTGCTGACCAAATTGCAGAAGCTCCTCTTATAGCCACTCAACCTCTCAACTTTGACCTTCTAGATGATTCTATCATGGTGATAGAATAAGCATCACAAGAACCTAAATAGTTGACACTCTATTTTTATGGATCCTTTACATATTGAGGGTCTATAACTGGCATATTGTTGATCACGCCACAAGGGGATTTGATCCCCCAAAGCATTCCATATACAATTTTAGTGTACAAACAATATGGCCAAATATGAGGCATTGGTTGCAGGGCTCAGTCTTGTGATACAATGGGATATTCAAAGCTTAAAGATCTATGGATATTTGTAGCTAATCATAAATTAGACAATTGATCAGTATCAAACAAGAGCTGATAAGCTTGTTCCTTACATGCAAATTGTTGATAACCTTAAAACACATTTTAAATCTCTACAGTTTGAGCAAGTTCTATGAGTCAACAATGGATCTACCGATGCCATGGCAATAATTGGTTCCATGATTAAAATGCATTATAGTGCTAAAGAGTATCAGTTCTTGATTGAAAATATTTTTTAGCCATCACATATTCTATTAGATTCAGAGAGGCTATGCACCATTCTTGATCCTAATCCCTTGCTTGAGCTACCATTGTACCAAGATTTTTATAACTATTTCCATATATATATATATATATATATATATATATATATATATATATATATATAAGAAAGAAATAAAATACTTATTCTGGGAGGATCCTGGCCTTCACTATGATTAACTCTAGGCAAATAATGAAGGATGAACATCTAGGATTAGATATGGTTTTTACCTGCTATCATATTTCCTTCTACTTGCCATGATACATCAATATTCAATCGAATAGGGCTCTCTGTTTATATTATTTGCTTTGTTCTTGCTTGTAGATCAAAGGAACTATACAGCTTAGAGAAAAATGGTTAGAATTCATGGATAACGCAAAGGAAATAGACTGCTCCAGTTAATGTGAATATAAGTTTATATCTGTGTTGTCTTTTGAACGTGCTTCACTTTCATTTTCCTTCCCCAGGGTCCAATCATATGTGGACCTATGAAGACCCTAATGATGTTTATTAAGGTAATCATTATGTTATTAACCATTTAGTGAAATCCCAAACGAGTGTATCTGCATCAATAAACTTGTAGGTAATGTAAATAGCAAGGTAATCATTATGTTTAGTGATCACCAAGAAAATATGGAACGCTTGTGTATAATAATTGTAGATGACATTTATGTTGTCTATGCTTTACTGGAATTGGCATACGTACATGTACATAATGAAGAGAATGTAAATAGACATAAGTGGAATTGTCTAAAAATTGGAAATATGATTAGAAGAGGCATATTCATGATTGATTTTTGGATATTTGCAAATAAGCAAGGATTGGTGATTGTGTGAAAATAGATTGGCTCTGCACTAATGTTATTCCATCATTAAATCATATATCTACATCCATATTAACATAAAGAATTAAGTGCCACAATTTAAGTTCATAGTCACATTTTAGATCACTTAAAAATTACGTTAATTTTCCATTGCATGTCATTCATTTTATTGTTGTGTAGAGAAAACTTGCCCATATAGGATCAAAATTAAGTGTTGTTGCCATGGCAATCCTTGTAGAGAACTATTCTTATTACATGGATGAACAACTCAAAAAATGCTATTTATTAACTGATGATAAGTTATTATTTACTTTATGAAGAAGATATGACTGATGCCATCAAACACTCTTAAACATTGTTTTGGATATTTGCTTTTGATGATATCAAGCACTGTTGAACATATTGATGACTCAAAGAGTAGAATGACCAGTCTCGTGTTGGACACGGAGGTGAATATAGTTCAGCATACTGACCTTAAAAGTTAGACAAGGTAATGGTATCATTGACTATGCGATTCAGTGGCATGGAGACGGACTCATTTGCAACATAAATGCACATTCGAAGAGCTGTGCTCACTGGGTGTGATTGTTTAAATCCTCAACCAATGGAAAGAATAATAATTAGATGGCGGAAGTTGAGTTTGAATTTAATAGCATAATTTTGATGTAGTTTGCATCTCTTGATGTTTTGAAAATCAACTTGAAAATTGACTACAACTTAAAATCTTGAATTCAACTCCTTTAACATCTATTACGTTTGTAATCCCATCACTAAAGAATGGAGCGCAGGCCATTGGGATCTAAATGGGCATGCAAGGATTTTGGTGATATAATGGTTTACATTCTTCATGGAAAGAGATAGCTTCTTTTCCCAATCGCTATGTCAAAACTAAATCTCCCCAATTTTGATCAGGGGACATCTGTATTGGCTGGTTGAAGAGCCCAATGTATTAGAGTCAGGCCAACTATAGGTGATCAAGCTCAATACCCATGAGAAAATATTTAGGGGATAGGGAGGGTTGGTAGGTTTAATTGTCAAACATTAAGAGTTTCTCACATCATACACTTAAAATGGGAATATACACTAGAAATCAAAAGAAAACACTTATACATTCCTTTTGTCATATCCTTTTATGGAGCCAGAGTATGCCCCACTAATCTAACGTAGGGAAAATTAGCTACCAATCATTAGGTTCAAAACATGCCTCTAGAGATGCAAGAAAGGAAACAATGAATCTAAGGACAACATGATCCACTAAATCCCATCTCCAAACAAGGACCAACCTACCATTAAGAAATCTCAATGGGAAGATGAATCCTAATGAGCATATGCATGAAAAAAGAACGCATAATCTCAACAAAAAAATTAGGTAAGGCTTTCAAATCTCTTTGAGGATAATAAGGGGTAGAGCAGATGGAATAAATACAAGGAAAGCAAGTGGCCACAAACAAAACCCTTACAATATTATTTTATGGAACATGCCCTATAATTGAAACTAGCCCTAAAATGTAGAAATCCTAAAAACAAGGCCAGCAAACACCTATAGTTCACCTCCAATCCTATGTTTGGAGGGAAAAAACCAAGAGAAAAAATCAACCATTAATAGGAGATAGCTCCATAGTATTTGTTACACGCTAGTAAGAGAAGGGGAGAGAGGTGAAAACTACCAAAAAATTGGAGCAATAGACAAAATACTAAACAAGTTAACATGGGTTGTGCAAGCATCTCAACAAATGTTTATGGTGTGGCATTTGGAAATTAACCTATTTTTATGGGCCCATTATGATTCTCAACACAAAGATGTTTGGTTCACCTTCCTTTTTCATAATTAACTATCTTTGCTAATAAGTTGTTTTTCACAATTTTGATGTTTGAAGATTAAAAATTATATTAAAAAGAATATATATATATATTACTTAATAAATAATCTAAATTAAATATTGTTGTAATCCACGTGTAGAAGATAGGTCTATAACTGCATGAAAAGATACCAATTAGATAGAAAGTGTGATTGCTCTACCTTCACAAGGAGTGGCTTGAATCCTATAGATAACATATACGTGTTATATAACTACCTTTAATGAAAGCTAGAGTGTAGTCCACTACGAATATCAAATTACAATGGCATCTTTTATTGACTATTTTTTATTTGATTACAGAAAGACTCAACTTTAGATGTGTGTATAGAACCAACAATGCAATGATGTTGATGTGGAGACAATACATTGATGTTATGGAGTTTATCTTTTTTCTTTCATTACAATTGAAGTGAGTACCAAATATTTTGCAAAGGACATGTCACATTGATGAATCAGGGGGCATCGATCGTGATATAATGTGAATGTCATGTGGTAGAGGAGTCATTGGTTGAGATAAAAGGTTGTTGATTGTCGAATATGATTAGTTATAAAATAAGCTATATCACATCAAACAAGCTTAGAGTGGAGATGACACACATAAAAGATATGCCAAAGAAGCCTATAGGGGAATCAATTTATTTGCTTCTCTTACCTATTGAGAGAAAACGTGGTCAATTGGTGATTGGTCCCAACTAGTAAAAAGAGTTGGTAGGTTTAATTCTCAAGTAATAGGGGATGCCCATGTCGTAAAAAATCCCAACACATGTCAACAACCACTAAGCCTGAAACTGGTAATATTCGACTACATTTCCATCACATAAATACTAAAAAAATCACCCCTAGCGTAAGAATTATATATTTAAATTTTTATGATTTTATTTGATAAGTGTTTTCTTTTTATTTGATTTTTTGTGATTTTATTTGCTAAGTGTTTTCTTTTCATTAAATGTGGAGTATATTCCCCTTTCAAGTGTACGATGTGATCACACCCTACTATGTGATTTTATTTGTCAAGTGTTTTCTTTTCAAAGACCCTTATTTTAAGAGATTGGATCAAGACTAAACTGTAACACATGATATGAAATATCATTGCCGAGCCAACAATAATATCAAAATATACCAAAATTCGCTTTTGATTATGCTTTGCTAGTTGTCAAAATCATGTTCTTGCAATTGAATTTGATACGAGAAAGAACGATGACATGTATAATCCCTAATTATAGCCCTAATGACTATCAATGAGTCTGTGTGGCATCCGCTTATGGATCCTAGCTCTATAAAATGTTGATATGCCAGGACTGCAACTCTATCTTCCTGGCTAAGGTTGTAGCCCATGATTGGTTAGGCGAACCTAAATTGATGGTCTCTAACTATCACATGTGTCTATCACTCATTTTTATTTGGGATCCTAAGATGATAATCCCTAACTATTATGCTTTGATGGATGTCAAGAATATGTTCTTACAATTGAATTTGATATCAAAAAGATTGATGACATAGATGATCCTTGATTATAGCCCTGGTTTTTTTGTCACCTAGTTTATGTTAGTTTCACCTCTCCTTTTAGTCAAGCATTTAACCTAATTTCTATAACTCTGACATCTCAACAACTACATCACAAAGATATATATGACAATGATGCGGGACAATGACAGGGTATTTCATGTGATATCATAAACAAGAGGGCCCATATCATGCACATGCCCTAAATTTAGGGTAGTGGTTGAATTTACATACACTAGACCCACTACAAAGGGATGGGAGAAATACATAGAGTTTATGGAGTTAATCTTGTTGTTTTCATTCTGGTGAAAGTGAGTACTGAAGCTTTTCAAAAATGCATGCCACATAGATGTGTAAGGGAAAATAGCTTATGACACAATATAAATGTTATGATAGAGGAGTCATTGATTGAGCCAAAAGGTGGTTCCCTGATGATCATTCTTATGTCACAGGGATAGTTGGTAGGTTTAATTCTCATGTAGTTATATATAATATTTTATCATTCTGGCATTCAATGTATAATATGTTATATAATATAATATATAATATATTTTAATATGTAATATAATATACAACATAACATAACATAATATATTGAACTATGTAATATAATATATAATATCAAAACATATATTTTAATATTATATGATATTATGTATATTTTATATTATATTATATTGGTTATTTTAATATAATATAGTAAACTTTATTTTGGTGACACACCAATGAGAAAATATTTTGGACTCTCTTTATTTCTCTGGGTTACTCAGGGTTTACCCTCTTATCACTGCTTTGTCATTGATGGTCAATAAATAATCATGGTTGGGTGGCAAATTTTTTTCTTGGAGATGAAGTTATGGCCAAGCAACACGAGCACCCTTTACCTAGCCAATTATGTAAATACAAGGGTAATCGGTCTCCTAGGGCCTAGAGTATATTAAACTTGGGTGGGAACCGATAAAGTACTTGGGGCCCATGAACTTAGGTGGCCGCTAATATGCTTTGATGGGTGTCAAAAACATGTTCTTGTAGTTGAGTTTGATATCAGAAATAATGATGACACAAATGATCCCTGATTATAGCCATGATTTTTTGTGTCACCTATTTTACATTGATTTCACCTCTACTTTCAGTCAAGCATTTAACCTAATTTTTAGAACTTTGATGTCTCAACAACTACATGACGAAAAGAAATATGAGAATGTTGAGGGACAATGATAGGGTATTTCATGTGATATCGTACACCAGAGGGACCATATCATGCACATGCCCCAACTTTAAAGCAGTGGTTGAATTTACATACCCTACACCCACTACAAAGAGGTTTGAAGCAATACATGAAGGTTATGGAGTTAATTTTGTTCTTTTCGTTCTGGTGGAATTTAGTACCGAAGGTTTTACAAAGTGCATGCCACATGGATGCATAAGGGAACATTGCTTATGACACAACACAAATGCCATGGTAGTGGAGTCACTGGGTGAGATAAAATGTGGTTGTCTGGAAATCATTCCTAGGTCGTAGGGAGAGTTGGTAAGTTTAATTCTCACGTAGTAGGGGATAATAATATCGTACACTTAAAAAGGGAATATGCTCTAGAAATGAAAAGAAAACTTATCAAATGAAATAACGAAACATTAAATATATAATTATTCCGATGTTCCACATGTAATATATTATATATTTCAAAATATAAACTATAATATATTAAACTATGTAATATAGTATACAATATGAAAACATATATTTTAATATTATGTATATTTAACTCACCAATTAAAAAAACTTCCCAAATAAAATAAAGAAAAATAAAATATATAATTATTCTAGTGTTCCATGTGTAATATATTATATTTTAAAATATAAACTATAATATATTAAACTATGTAATATAATATATAATATGAAAACATATATTTTAATATGATATTTATTTTATATTTACCTCACCAACAGATGGGTCAAAACCTACAACTTGATCTCAGTAGCAAACCCACTGTAAGGAGCATTTGAAGGAGGGACTTACCATCTAATTCCATAGTGAAAAGTAAAGCCTTTCCAATATAAATACACTAAAAGATACCGTCGTTGTCGATGTGGGACTAAAGTCCCGCAAATTTACTACTTCCGTGATGACGTGGATCACTTTGTCAACAAACTTACACATCCAATATAGCGACAGGGCTCTAATCCAAGATTTATAAATTTTGTTTTTTAACATTTTACATGGCCATCCTTGTCTTCTTCAATCGGCACGTTTCAGATCGAGTGACATGAACCGTGTATGAATAGCTGGTAGAAAATTGCTTTCAAGCAATAGTCCTTTGCTAGAAACAGCAATAAGAGCACTGAAAAAGGTCAATCAATACCAATTAGAAAAAATTAAACGGGTGGTATTAGTCTCCACAAGTAAAAGAGGGGAACAATTTAATGTGGGCATGTAAATTTAAGTGGACCCCATAATGTGAAAGTTTGGTGAACCATAACTATTCGGTCAGGTACGTACAACGCATTCAGTATAATCTTGCGACGGTGAATATTGAAATCAAGAAGGGATGAAGGCCACACTAAAATTATAAGTTGTATTATTGTGTAGTTTTTCATTTTTTAAAAATAGTAATCAAATGCATTTAAAGTTATCTTGTTAATTTTTTAAGTAATATTTACAAAATAATTATATTTTACAAATAAATTAATATTTATTAAATTTTAAAAATTCAATTAAATAATTAACTATAATGTAATAATTTTGAACCTCATAAAATTTAAAATATTAAAAATAGTTTCATAAAATTCTTTCAAAAAAAAATTAATTTATGAAATTTTATGTTGAGCAACTACTTCATGTAAGATATCTATGAGATTTGCATTTGGGTGGATCTAGAAAAAGTTTATCCATTTTATTTATTAAAATTATACTCTTGGGCTCTAAGACTATATCTAAAAGAAAAACTCTGATAATTTAAGCATATAGGAAAAGAATTAGATATCTCAGAAAAGTAAATTAATACCCCAAATAATTTGTTTTGTTGATGTATGCTGTTGATTCAAGCTCAAGGATAAAATGGAAGGTGATGTTGGAGGTTAATGGAGAACTCAAGAACTTAACTCGGTAAGTTTTGCATTACATTAAACATGGGTTCATTAATTCGGTGAAGAACCTTTTCACTTATTGATCTTGCTAACTTTTGTAATCCAACGTAGTTTGTTCTCATTGACATAATTACGATCATCGAAGCTCTAAACGCTCCAAGCATTTGGGATTTTTTTCTCAACCATCCATCAGGTTGATCAAACATGATGTGCTCTATTTGACGAGTGATTTTTTCCATACTATACTTAATCATGATATAGATTTCATGATATATTACATTTGAATTTGTTCGGATTTGAGATGAAATTTACACATTTCAAAAATTATGCAAATTCAAGGCAATAATTTAATTTACATGACTTGCATCCATCGGTAAGGGATAGAGCTCCCAAGGTGGTAGGTTATTTGATTGCACGTTTGCTATTATGAAGGGTTGAGAATGACAATATGATGTTGATTTGATTGAGATAGAGTTTCATGTTAGATTTTTGACTCAAGTTAGCACTGCAATGCCAATTATATGGCACCAAGACAATGATATTCCAAACTCTATACTATAACTTATGTCTGTCTATGTGGGCTCATAGCGAAGACTTCAATAAGGCCCACATCCTTCTGTCATAAATATTAAGATCAAGGTCAAATTGAATCTAAACAATTCTTGGAATGAGAATGTAGATGAAGGAAATAATTCTAAGTGTAAACTTTGAGAATATACTTATGTTAGTTATAGCATACAGAATAAGCTTAGAGGTAAATGACTTGACACACCTATGTAAAGAATAGGGTTAATGAATGCATCACTACATCATAAAACAAATCACTAAAATGATGAAACCCAATAATAGGGTCATATTTAACAATATAAAACATCATTACACACACACACACACACACACACACAGTACTATGTGATAAATTTATGAAATATTATATTAAATACTATATTTGTTATATAACATTTAGTATTTAATATAATAAGCACTTATTTTCACTGCACATAAGATGAGTGCCATTTTGTAATAAAATATTATCTCATGAATATCGCTTACTACCCTTCACATTACAGACTTCAACTTTACATATAATTATTTTATCACTACCATATTATATAGGTAAATATCATATAATGGGTACATATCATGTAAATTCACTAGTTGCCTTGAGTTTAGGTTTATAACACTATATGGGCCCTATAGGATATGATATCATCTAAAATACCCTATCCCTGGCCCTCACCATCATTACCCTACTCACCTTGATAACATTTAAAATACCTTATCAATGGGCCTCACCGTTATTATCGATGAATGCAAGTTACAAGATAGACTCTTAAATGTCAATCTCTTATCCCAACATCAAAAATATTACATCATTGATTCAAGTTACATATGATACATGGATCCCTACCACAATCAAAATAATATTCATGACATCTTCATCCAAACTTGACCAATGAAAACATCCAGTCCAATATGTTGCCACCTTGCTTTGATATAATTGACACATATCATTCTACACCAGTATTAAATTGACATGTAAATTTAAAATTTAATGTAGCCATGTATGTTGGTGTAAATTATATGGGATAAGTGTTTCCCATATGTCATTACAAATAAATATATGCTTGTCTTCAAAATGGTAACATGTTCATTGAAGCTAATATTATACTATATTCTTATATTATATATAATAATATATTAGTTTATGGACCCCTTGGTGTATGATATCCATTAAATTACAAGTACATATGTTCTTAATCCTAGTTTATTTCTCTAGGTGTTAATATACTAGCAAAATGGATGAATAAAACATACATGATATGTTACGGGATGCTAATGTCTTATCCCAACATCAATTTTAATGCAACACTAATTCAAGTTATGTATTAGACGTAGATTTGTAAAATAATTTAATCATATAAATATATGTAATATTTTATTTTATAAAAGTGAGATTGTGTTACGAAAGGGAGTGTAAATAAGTACAACCATTGATCTCATCTAATATTTCATTCATATATACTATATTATTATTATATTATATAGTACTATACTAAAATAATTATTTAATGTATATAATTGAAGTACATGTTATAATAATATGATATATTAGTAGAAATATTATATTTTATAAAAAATACACATCTAAATACTTAATATTAACAATGTGTGTGTGTGTGTGTGTGTGTGTGTGTGTGTGTGTGTGTGTGTGTGTGTGTGTGTGTGTGTGTGTGTGTGTGTGTGTGTGTGTGTGTGTGTGTGAGTATGGTATCCATTAAGTTACAAGTACATATGTTATTAAGCCTAGTTTATTTCTCTAGGTGTTAATATACTAGCTAATTGGATGAATAAAACATACATGATAGGTTACAGGATGCGAATGTCTTATCCCAACATCAATTGTAATGCAACACTAATTTAAGTTATGTATTAGACGTAGATTGTAAAACAATTTAATCATATAAATAGATGTAATATTTTATTTTTTTAAAGTGAGATTGTGTTACGAAAGGGAGTGTAAATCAGTACAACCATTGATCTCATATAATATTTCATTCATATATACTATATTATTATTATATTATATAGTACTATAATAAAATAATTATTTAATATATATAATTGAAGTACATGTTATAATAATATAATATATTAGTATAAATATTATATTTTATTAAAAATACACATCTAAATACATAATATTAACAGTGTTTGTTTCAATATAGGCTTTGGAACCTCAATGTCTTGTTTCTATATCCACAACATTGCAACACTGATTTGAGTCATGTAACAGACATGGATCCTTCACACACAACCTAATTTTATATCATGGCCTCCACTATAACCTCCCTCTTGCCAACATGACACCTAGTGATCTATGTACATGCATTTTGACATATTTGATTGAAACTTTATTTATACACCTCTAAGTTGAATATTATTAAACGGATGTAATTTGTTGTTTGTTGGCAAAGTGGGATTTTTTATTTTAATTTTACAAAATACATGGATCCTTACCACAATCAAATGAACTCTTTTAATGTCATCATCCACCTTTGATAATATAAAACATCCAATCAAAGAAGTCACCACCCTAATTTGATGTAACTAACATGTATAGTCTTTCCATTTCTTCTAGGGGTCTAAGTATGACATTTATGTATATTGTCATCACGGATAAATTAAATATAAAATATATAATGGTGGACTTTAATTTATTATCCTTACATGAATGATAGTGAAATATTGGTTCAAGATGCACATCAGATGTGGAGCTGTGTTACAATCATGGTATATTGCATTTATGTATGTGTGTCATTGTGAGAGGATTACAACCACATATTTCCTTTACCATCCTAAAAAGAACCTTTGATGAACATTATGTGTGATTTAAAGTTTTCTATGAGTCATAGAAAGGCTAAAAAACTCACATAGATGGCATTAGAATGAGTGAATGAAAAGTCCTCTCATAAATGCACCCCTCAGGGAACAATGGCATAGATGATATTATAGTGCTTGGCCATAATGACTTCAATAGTAAACACAATTGGACTAATTTTAATATACCACTCAACTTACACATATCTACACAATAATTCATAGACTGGAAACATACATCTACAACAAACATAGATAATGGTTCCCCAAGTGACCCATCAATGCATCAACTCTCATCTATGAAACAAAATGCATTCAACATAATTTGGAATCATGGAAAAAAATATAGTAGCCATTCCCCTCAACATGATTGTGTAGGGAACTGTAGGTATAGGTAAATACTTCCTTATAAGCAACATCAAACGTTGCTTAGATTTATTTTCATCTATAGGTAATTATACCCTACTTCTAATAGCTACAACTAGTGTTACAACATTTAACATTAACGCATTAATAGTACATTCATCCCTACACATTCCTATTTGAGAAATGCAATTGTTTGATGGTCACATGTTAACATTTTTTCAAGAAGGAATGAGAAACATTTAATATGTGCTAATAGATGAAATGAGCTAAATAGGACAAATATGTTTGGTAATATAAATAGTATTTTATGTGAAGCCTTTCCATACCACAAAAAGAAAAACTTCAATGGCTATTCAATGGTACTTGTTGGGGTCTTAGGATAAATTCCACCTATAAATGGCATTATACTGTATACATGTAGGTATTATGGTAATATGATATTGTGCACATTTGATATAACTGTGTCTCATTTTTGTCAACAATAATGTGCATAACAACACCTAGAATTTATAATTTTGCTATTGAATATAAAATATACAAAACCTAAATAAAAGGATTGGTCTACTCTCATGTATCGTACATAATCAAACATGCATACAAGATAATAACATCAATTTAAAGAATCAACCCATTTGTATGTAACTAACATATTGGTAACAATGCATAGTAAATAAATGCAACAATACTTAAATGTTGTAGTCATAATCTAAAAATCTAAATAGAGCAAAGTTTTAGAGACATGTCACAAAAATGATTATACACTTGAATCAATTATGCTTCTATGCAATGGAAAAAAATCGTGCTAAAAAAAATCTATGGGTGGAAGCATGATCATTTAATGGAGTGATAGGATAAATTATTACATTGTCTACAGTCTAAAAACTAATCCACCATCATTACCAATGTACATAGTTTTTTCACTCAAAAATTACTTCATCCCACCATGGGATAATACCAATCTTTTGAATATTCTAATTCCTCTTATTACTTGAGGGAATAATAGACAAATACCTATCAAAATGTCATGGGGCCTAACAATACATAAATCATACGGAATGACTCTTGAAAAATAAATAATTGACAATGGTGACATAGATAATCAAGGTTTGACTTTTAGTGTTATTTTGAGAGTACACTCCCTTAATGACATATATATTTCCTTTGATTTTACATTTGAATGTTTTGAAACAATACATATATTTAAATTTATGGAAATTAGAGTAAAATAGGTTGAGATAAATTCCTTTTCCACTTTATTTTTACCAAATCTAATTATAATATACCATTCTATACATACTAAATGGAATTTTACAAAAAAAATGAATAGAATCAATTTTTTTTGTAATATTTTCTATTATTTTGTATATACAATTTGGAAAAATATAATGTGTACACATGAAAATAATTTTCTCATGGTAAACTAACATTTCATTATCTTAATGGGCTATTGAAATATGTCTAGGTGCAAACTCGGTGTCAATCATGCTTGCAAGAACCAATGTATAAGTTGAGCTAATCAATGGGTACCACATGGTGGTATGGCCATAAAAATAATAGGTTGACTGAAATGGGTACATGCTGATGATAACTCAATCATAACTAAAATTTCAAAAAAAATTGAAAGCCAAATGAGACCATCTGAGGGTCTAAATTCATAGATTAATGATGTTTTCTTGGATTTTTTTTTATTTTTATAAATTACATATTTTAATGACCAGATGTGAATTTTAGTTTAAATTAATCCTATATTCTAACTTTAGTGATTAAATTATTTTGGGAGATTTTTAGTGCTGCACATGCTTGCATGCAAAACTTGCAAAAAATAGTAGCTGATTTTTTTAGGTTTTTTTAGATTTTTAATTTTTTGCATGTCAACTCTATTCTTGAGTTGAGTCTTATTTATGCATGTTTTTTAATTACTTAAATTATTTTAGTATGAATCAATTATGAGTTATTGTTTCAAATCTTGGCCTATTGTAATTTTGGTCTTGATAGTAATTTTGGTTCATTATCTGGTATTAGAGCAAGGCTAAATCTTAGAGGAGTAATAAATGGTGAGAGGATGAGGAGGTATTGCATATATAAACTAGATTATAAAATATATATAGCAGAAAGTGTAAAAATCAATTGAGGTTATCACTAATCTAAAAAGAAGATAAGGTGGTGATGAAACTGAAGAAGACATAGATCGTGATGAAGATATTCACCAAGAAGAAGAATAACAAGATAAACCACCATTGATGGAAGAGAGGATGATTAAATATTTATAAGTAAGAAATAAAGTAATCAAGGTTGATTTTTGAGATTATGGAGGCAGTTTAAAATCAGAAGAGTCGATAGATTGGATGAATAGCAAGGAAAATTTCTTTGAGTGGAAGACTATGAGAGGAGACAAGATGGTAAAGTTGGCATGCATGGAATTGAAAGACCATGCAATGATTTGGTGGGATCACCTATAGAAAGAGAGATAGATAAATGGTAAAGAGAGGATTAATAAGTAGAAAAATATGGAGAAGAAGCTGAGGGAGAAATTTTTTCATGTGGAATATGCACAAACACTATACAAAAGATTCTAGAATTTGAGGTAAATAGATCACATTATAGAAGAGTATACAAATAAGTTTTATAAGCTTTCCATATGAGTGGAGAAAGATTAAATATAAGAGTAGATGTTTACAAGGCATGTAAATGGTTTGAAATTTACTATTCAAGATGAAATAAGCATGCATAGAAGAGGCTTATCCATTAGCTTTGAAGGCAGAAGAAAAAAAAGGATAAAATTTTAGAAGAATGTCTCTTGGTCCAAGAAGAGGTATATCCCATATAATAAGGGGATGAGGTGGGTTTAATACCACTATAGGTGTATCTAATACTAATAGTGGTAAATCATCACAGACAATATAAGAAGAGTGTTTCAGAGAAGACAAGGTTATGGTGGTGCTAGAGGATGGTTCTTGAATCATTGTAGATCATTTTTTTTTTAATATATGCGTATAAGAAGGGCATAGGGCATTTGAATGTCTACATTATCAAGATCAAGAAAGGAGGTAAGAGTATCACCCAAGAGTGAATCTAGTTGAGGCTTAGATAGATAAACAAAATACTACATTTACACTAGTAGATGATATATAGAATCTCATGATGAATATAAAAATGATAGCTCTAAGGAAGGAATGAGTGCAGAATATGTCTAAGGAAGGAATGAGTGTAGAATAAAGAAGGTGCTGATGCATGGCTATGATCAAACATTTTTTGAAAAAGATGTACTTTGGGTGGAAAGGTATGCAAATTAATTATACATGGTGGTAGTTGTGAAAATATGATTTCTAAAGAAATGATAGAGAAACTACATTCACAATGTGAAAAACATCCTAATCCTTATCAGATTTCATGGTTTAATAAAGGGAATGAGGTTATAGTAGATAAAAGGTGCTTAATTAAGTTCTCTATAGGAAACAATTATAATGAGGAAATATGGTGTGATGTTATTCTGATATATAATGGCATATGTTATTGGGGAGACTATGGAAATTAAATAGGAAAGTAATCCATGATGGAGTAAAGAACATGTACACTTTCTGGAAATGTGGTACAAAGATATTTTTGTTACCCCTTAAAGAGGAAGAGAGGGTAGAAAGCATGATCTCTGTACCAAAGAATTTATCCAAGATATGAAGGTGGTAGGTTGTTGTTATGTACTAGTAGAAAATAATGAAGACATGAAAATGGTGAAAATACCAATAGAAGCAACAAGAGTGTTGAAAGAATATATACATATTATTCTTGATGTGTTAACAAATGGTTTATCTCTGAATAGAGATATTTAGCATCAAATTGATTTTATACTAGTATTAGCTCTACCCAATCAAGCAACTTATAGGATGAATCTATTAGAACATGCAAAATTGAATAAATAGGTTACTAAATTGTTAAGAAATATGCTGATAAGGGAGAATATGAGTTCAAGTGCAACACTAGCATTGCTAACACCAAATTAAGATGGAAGATGGATAATTTGTATGGATAGTAAATCAATTAATAAAATTACAATCAAGTATCAATTTCCTATACCTCATTTAGGTGATATGATGGATGTGCTTATAGGAGAAAAATATTTTACCAAGTTTGATCTAAGGGGTGGTTATCAAATTTGAATTCTTGAAGGAGATGAGTCGAAAATTGCATTCAAGACTAGGGATGGCTTATATGAGTGGACGGTGATGCCCTTTAGATTATCTAATACACCTATCACATTTATGAGGATTATGAACACAATGTTATGAAAATATATTGGTAAGTTTATGGTTGTTTCTTTTAATGATATTTTTATATTCAGTGAAACTAAGAAAGAACACTTATAACATTTGAGAATGTTATTGGATTTGTTAAGAAAGGAGAAGTTGTATGCAAATTTGAAGAATTGCCAAGTCTATGTAGAATATTTTGGTATTTTGGGGATTTGTAGTTTTAATAGATGGTGTGAAAATGGATGAAGAAAAGATAAAGTAAATTGTTAAGTGCCTTATTCTAAAAAGCATTGCAGAGGTAAGAAGTTTCCATGGTTTAGCAACTTTCTACAAAAAAATTATTAAAAATTTTAGTAATATTGTGGCATGAATAATATATTGTATGAGAGGGAAGGCATTTTCATGGATTAGATAAACCATATAAAGCTTTGAAATTTTGAAGAAAAATATTATAGAAAAAATAATTTTAGCATTAATGGATTTTATAAAAGTATTTGAGGTTGATTTTGATGCTTCATTTGTGGGAATTTGTACTGTGTTGAGTCAAGAAGGAAATCCAATATCATAGTTCACCAAGAAATAGAATGATATAATCACAAAGTATTTTACCTATGATGTTGAACTATATGCAATTATAAAAGCATTAAGACATTACAAGCAATACTTGGTGCATAAGGATTTTATCCTATTTACAGATCATGAGGCTTTGACGTATGTGAATACACAAAATAAGTTGAATAATAAGCATGAAAATTGGTTACCCTTCATGTAGGGGTATACTTTTGTATTGAAACATAAATCAGAAAAATAGAATCAGGTAGTTAATGCATTGGGTAGGAGAGTAGCATTATTAACTACAATGGTGAGTGACTTAGTTTTATTTTAATCTATCAAATAATTATATTTTACTGATCCATATTTATCAATGTATTTGAGCTATGCAGGAATCCATTAATATGTGGGATAAATACTAATCATGGTGAGTATCTTATATAAGAAGGTTATCTCTTCAAAGGTAAACAATTATGCATTCCAATCGGGTCTCTATGAGAAAATATAATAATATATTACATAGTGGAATGTTTAATGGACATTTTGGTAAGACAAAGACAATAAATTTGGTGGAAGAAAAGTATTTTTAGCCAAAGATGAAGATAGATGTGACAAGGTATGTTTCTAAGTGAAAGATATGATAGGTGGCTAAAGGAAATTCACAAAAAAATAGACTATACATGTTATTACATGTTTGAAGAGGACCATGGATAGATTTGAATATGGATTTTATGTTGGGATTACCAAACACACAGAGAAGTAATGATTCAATTTTTATTGTTCTAGATAGATTTTCTAAAATAGTTATTTTCATTTCATGTAAGATAACCAATGATTCCACTTGAGTTGTAGAATTATTTTTTAAGGATATGTTGAGATTACATGGTGTTCCAAAAACTATTACTTTAGATAGGGGCACAAAATTTCTAAGTCATTTTTAGAGGACTTTGTAAAAAAAGATGGGTACTAAGTTATAATTAATTAGTGCATATCAGCTAAAAATAGATGGACAAACAAAATATGTGAATAGGAGCTTGGGAAATTTCTTGAGATCCATAGTGGGAGAAAATCCCAATCAATGGGACTTAGCTTTACCACAAGCTAAGTTTACATATCATAGTTTAGTGAACAAGTCAACACAAAAATCACCATTTAAAATTGTTTATGGGAAAAATCCTATGGGAATTTAAGATTTGGTATGATTACCAATTGTAGATCAAATTATATGCCTTCCAACCACTTCACAAGCCATTATATTCCATTTTTATATCTCTCTTTCTTCATTTTTTCCATTGGCTCATGAATCAAGGTTTTGGAGAGTTTTAGGCTCCTTTCACCCGTAATCTTTGTTCATAAAGTTTAGACATTAAATAGATGAAACAATTTCATAAAATAATTGCTCAGGACCCTCTTCAACTTGTCCAATCTCTTTGAATTCCCATGCAAATCATCCAAGAAGAGGTGAGCATTTCAAATTGCCTACTCGAGCTCTTATATTCATTCCTTGCAGACATGACGAGGTTTGAGCCAAAAAATGGCTTTATTGTGATCAAATTTGCATAAAAATAGATCAATAGCATCTGATAATTATCTATGAACATGTCCCAAATTTTTATAATTCTCACCTAAGTGTAGAAGTAGTACTGACCCCCCATTTGGGCATTAGGCCTAAACCAAGCCTAATAGACCTATATGCATCCTTGAAGGTCTAGACCATTATAGAATGTTTTAATCACCTATTAATGGTTTCTCATGTTGGTGTAGATGTAATTAAAATTTATACACCTTATTTTGAGGTTCAGCGAACCCATAACTCACCCTCTTATCTCAATTCTCCAAAATCTGTAGGTTTGCATGCTAGGGGAGTACCTTCTATCTGAAACAAAATAGAGGTTACTTCCCCTTATGCCTCATAAAAATTAAACACATGAGGATTTATAAAAAATGGTATAGATGATTTTTATAAAGTTTCATGAGGATTATTAAATTGTCTGTTGCCTTGAAAGGAATCTCTCCTTCCCCTATTTGCATGTTATAGGGTCTCTTGAGATGGTTTTCATCATAGTGAATGTATTCACAATTCTCACAACCCTTAGAAAACCTTCCTTTCACCCTCAACCCAAAACTTTTATTTTTATTGAGTGTAAATATTTACTATGTTTCATGCTTGGAAGAGGTATTTGTAGGTATGCATCAAGATATAGACCAGGCAGTGAATGCAAGATTTGATCAATGTACACATGATATGACCTCATGATTAGTTTTATGTTGTCTAAAAGTGTGCATATGAGGTTTTACAAATTTTGAAGGCTTGAGACAAGTTCAAACATCCCATTTCAATTTGATGTCCTCTTGAGAGCACCTATAGGTGCACATCCATGGTTGACTATGTGTATATGTTGCATATGATTGCAATAGATCCTTATGTGTTATTTTGAGGCTTATCTTGCTATCTCATGTTCCAATAGGATATAAAATATCTTTAAAACTTCTATCATACTTCCATGAATGTTCTCATGAGCATTATATGCCATGACTATAAGTGAGAATGAATTGGGAGCTAACTATGTCTCACACTTTGACCACAACCCTTAAAATGGTAATATTTGAGATTTAAATTCAGAATAAGGATATTATCATGATATTTGATATGAATGAAACATCATGTCACATTAAATTTTATCCATTGTATAGAAAGATACCTTCTGTAAATGTTGAAATTTCACTAAAACTTCACTAGCAATACCTTCTTATAATCTTAGATGTTTGAGTCATCAAATCATTTAAAAACATGAAAATAATCATGAGAAACATGATAAGAGAGAATAAACATCCTCTATAATTAAATTCACCAATTTATTTGTATGGAATAACTTAAATAAAATAAAAACATGTAGGGTGTGAGAAACCATAGGTAGAAAAACATAGTCAACTTGTTAGAGATGGTTCATAAAGTATAATCCACCATTATTTGAACTCAAAACATGAAATTTAAGTTAAATCAATGTACTATCAACCCCAAAGTAATTTAATGTATAAGTCTTCCTATTAGATGTAGAAGCGAAAAACCTATTAACCAATTTTATTTGCATGGTGGAGCGATGGAACAACATAATGGTTTTAGCTCAATTTTGGCACTTTAAAATCATGCCAAGCATGGAAATGATTCTAATAAGTTTAAGGTATATCCCATAAGATTTTCCCATGTGCCATTCTCTCTCATAGGCTACTAACCCTTTGAAACTCCTTTTCCACTTATTTTCTTGATTTTTAGTTATCACTTACAAATTTTTAGTTAGAAACTAACATATCTAATATATATTGACAAATAAGGCATTGAGGAGGAGTTTACTACACATTTCTTGCTTATATGACCATACCACTTGCATTTAATGGTCTAAAATGACCCCTAGATGACATCAAATGACATAAAGACTAATTAGACCATGACCAAGGTTAAAATAGCATTAAATAACACATAATAAATTATAACTCGGCATATGACATTATACTAGACCCTTATATAATATTTTGACTATAGGGGTTGACCCATTTTGACCTATTGTCAAAATGGTCAACATTCTTGGTGATTTCCCAAGGGTGGTATGCTTGTTATGCCATGACTAGTATCCTAATCTTATCCATTGAGAAATGAAGTCATCTATACATAGGTTTGACACACAAATTTCCTTTTACACTGCGTAAAACACAAAGAAAAAACACACAAAATAAGACACACTCAAAAGAAATACTCATGTCTTCAACTAGAACACTTATGAAACACAACACAACTAAAAGAAAGACATACACATCAATTCTAATATATACAAAAATATCCATCATTTCTTAAATAACAAGGCTTCAAATGTATCACATTCATATGGATAGGCAACTCCTCTCTATTCTTCCAATTGGAAAGAGTTGTGTTGTTTGTATTTGATGATGACATATGGTCCACTCGATAAATCATCAAATTTCATATGTCTTCCTAGTTTTATTCTATCTTCATCCCATTTCAACACTATATCACCTTCTTGGAATGTTATTAAAGTTATCTTCTTGTAAAAATACCTCTTTGTTAGTATTTGGTTATGTTTTATAGCTTGGTGAGCCTTATCACTAATCTCTTGCAACTTCATTAATTATATCAATCTCACCTCCATTAAAGTGTTCTCAAGAAACTCTAGTTGATGTGTCTACTCCAAGGAAGGCACCTATTAGGATATAAACAACTTAGATTCCCTTTCATAAAGAAGAACAAAGGGAGAATTCCTTATTGACCTCTTTGGGGTTATCTTATCAACCCATAGGGCTATCTTCAATTTGGTGTGACAAGCCCTTTGATTATCCTGCAAGTTCTTCTTGATGATTCTAATCAGATTTTTTTAGTAGACTTATCCAACCTGTTACCCTGAGGTTAGTAATTAAGTGAAGTGCTCAATTATATTCCATTACTATTTTCCCAATCAACTATCTCAACACCCATAAAAACAAGTACATTGTCTAAAATAATAGTAGGAGTGCAAAACAGTGTAATGATATTCTCATTTAACTCCAAGATATAATTATAATTAGCCTCCTTTAATGCCACTACTTTAGCCCACCTTGTAAAGCAATCAGTTACTACGAGTATCCATTTGTGACCAACACTTGATAGGGGGTTTATCGTACCAATGAAATCAAGACCCTATTGCATGAAAGATTGATCTACTTGAATAGGCTTCAAAGGAAGAGATGCAAGATTGTGTTTTCCTATAAATAAAGCACAATGTACACACCTTCTCTCCCAATAGTAAAAATTCTTGAAGAGGCTAGACCAATAAGATCCTACCCTCGTGATCTTGGCATTTGTGGTTCTTGAAGAGAAATGGCCTCTTGTTGTTCCATCATGGAACTTTTTAAGCAACACTCCAAATTGATCATTGTCAATGCATCTCAATAAAATATCATTAGTGTCTCTTCTAAAATCCAAAAATTTCTAAAAGAAAATAAGGAATACCTTGAAATCTTAAGTACCTTCTTTGGGATCTACTCATTCAATTTTGATACTCGCCATTTTGAATAAATCTAATAACATTTTGTGTCCAAATTTTTAGAGTCAAAGAACCAACTAATTCAAAGAAATCATGATTAATTAAAGCTTCTTATATTGACTCATGGAGATATAAATCTATATGTTTGTAAATTTTGTTACTTCTTATCAAATTTGTTACTTTGATATCAACATCATATTCCATTGCCTTAGTAATCTACCCTTCCCTATCATCACTAAGGTCCTTTCTCAAAAGAAACTCTTTGGTACTAAGATGAGAGACCATAACATGAATCCTATTATTTGAAACAATATTCCTACACTTATTTAGTCCTCTTACAATAATAAGGACTTGTTTCTCCATAAAGGTGTACTTGACTTCATAATATTCCAAACATTGACTATAAAATGCAATTGGTCGCTCCACGCCTTCATCATCCTTTTGCATTGGCATAGCTGAGATATTATAAAGGTTAGTGAATGAATAAAACATTAAGGATTTAGCATTCATAAGAGTAGGATCTTGTGTAATTACTTTCTTATTGGCCTCAAAACTACTCTTACCTTCCTTACTTCAAAAAAAGACTTGGTTCTTCTTGAACATGGTTATGATAGGTTTAACCAAAGATACAAAACTAGGTATGAATGTCCTTAAAAAATTTATCTTTTATAATAAAACTTGAAAACCTTTCTTATGAAATTTCAATGATAGGACTATAATAGCCTCTATCCTTTTAGGATAAGTATCCAAACAATCTTTAAATATAATATGTCCTAAGAGCTTACCTTCATTGAAGGAAAAGCTAAATTTTTTGGGGTTGAGAGATAATCCATACTACCTACATATTTAAAACACTTGCCTCAAGTTTTGTAGATGTTCATTATCATCTTTAGAAAACACTATTATATCATCTAGATAAACCAACAACATTTCATTGATCAAACCTTTGAAGGCCATGTCTACTGCTCTCTGAAATGTGGCATCAACATTTGACAAACCAAAGCACATATTACTATAAAAAAAATTCCCTCATTTTATAATTAATTTTGTCTTAAATTTATCATCCTCATTTTCTAGAATCTGATTATATCTTGAATATCCATCTAGGAGAGAAAAATGTTGAGAACCTGAAACAATTTTCAAAATCTGCTCCATTGAGGGTAAAAGATAGTGATTTTTGAGTGACACTATATTAAGATCTCTAAAGTCCACACAAAGTCTTATGTCCCCATTATTATTTATAATAATCAAAATGTTATCCATTAATATTGAATTCTTTATAGGAAAGATTATTTCATATTCAAGAAGTTTGGTGAGCTCTAACCTCATGAGTTGTTCAACCTTGAGGTTAATGGGCCTTTGTTATTACCTAACCAATTTAACTTCAGGTTCTAATTCAATGGAATGGTGTGCTAGGCTAGGGAAAATACTTTTAGTTCATTATAATCCCAAGTAAATATGTCATGAAACACTATAAACAAATTAATGAATGCTTCCTTCTCTAATGTAGAATATACCTTACCTAATTTGAGAAGTTTGTCTTTGAAGATCAAGACTCTTTAAAACTTCTCCTCTTTTGTATAAATACTCACATTTTCCTTTTTATTTTGATCATTTTAATTAAATATAATTTATAAAGTTACCAAGCCCTTAGGTATCTTATTTTTTCTTAGTTGCACAGTCTGATATTTAGATTGTTCTTGGAGTCTCTTTTGGTTTCTTGAAGAAAACTAAGTTTCATTTTGCAAGAAGTATGCAATGTTTTTATCAATATTAGGCACTTTTCAATACACAAAATTATCAGGTACTAAAATGATCTTAATGTGATATTGCTTCCTTCCCTCTTTAATTGTAGTTAGTGTATCAAATTGTGCTCCTATGGCATATAGTCTATCAACATGATTATTATGTTCCCTTAAGACTAATTGTATGTTGAAGGCACTAAAGTCTTCAAGAAAATCCCATACCCTATATTTATATGACTTGATCAAAGAATTATTGGTAGCAACCACATATCTAACTTGATGCAAAACAAATTCACTATGTCCATATACTTGCAAGTTCTTGATTCCATTTTTCCTTGCCCATGGAAGTCCATGAATTAAGCCTTCATACACAACCACATTGCAAGTGCAACTAAAATTGAAACTATATCAAGCATATTAATATTTTTTAGATGGGGATACCAACATGACACTAGATCCTACATCAATTTTACTTTTTGAACCATCAAAAAACATTTTCCACATCCTATCATCCTCACCTTCATCCTTGGCAAGTAGAGGTGTTGGTATTCATTCTTCATGTATACAATACACTCTTAAATTAGTTTCATCCATGAAAGCATAAGGATCATGTTCATAAGTTTTGGTACCATACTCATCAATAAAAAAATCAGAAATGGCTTCAATCTTAAAATAAGTACCATCATCCATAATAGAATCCTTTTCCTCATGGACAACATAGTTCAAGTTGTAACTTGTTTCAATGTAGTGCTCAATACAAAATCTTGCAATAGGTTGAGTCCTTATGGTCACCTTCACTCAATATCTTATCCTACATGCTAATAAGTACCAATAATATGAGATTAAGCCATCTATCTTGGTTTTAAAGTACTTTGAAAGGCAAATTGCATATTGATCAGGAAGGTATACCATAACAATGTCTTAGAAGATGGTAAAACTAGGATAATTGTGAAAGAAAACCTTTAAATTTTTTGTCAACCCTATTTTATTAGTAGGTGTACCCTATAATTTTAACACACCTTTGTTGTGAGGTTCATATCTTAGGCCTAACTTATCAGCTACAACTTTGGGCATGATTGATGTAGAGGTTTCTCTATCAACTATGAAATTATGTACCAACTTGTCACCCACAATGAGAGTGAGGTAGAAAGGTGGAGGTTTCTCAGCTTTTATAGATGGTAAACAATGGTGTTAGGGGAATTTGTAAAAGAAACATGACCATGAATTTAAATTTAAGGTGAAAGACTAGTAGGGATAGTAGATATCTATTTTTGTAAAAGCTTTTTTTGGCTAGGCATATGAAGGACATCCCTAAGACAAATGGATGTCTTGATATTATTCAATGAGTCTATAATATTTAGATCAGACATACCTAAATTTTATTGGGCCCTTAAATCAAAGGAAGTGCTTAGAACTTGAGGAGTTGAAGTGTTTTGAATAGTCTTTCCAACATTCTAATTTGGAGGATGTTTAGGATTGTTTGGGACTACCATGCTTATAGCCATGCATTATTGCTTTGTAGAAGGATTGGATGAACTTGTAATCACATTATTATCACCTCCTAAATAATTTATATTAGCCCTAGTATTATCTATAACAAAATTTCCTTGATTTAGCACAAAAGTGTTCTCAACTAGGAAGCTGGTAAAGATCTCTCCTTGAGGTTGTTTATCTCCACTTATTTGCATCATGACCTTATCATAAATTGACAGGAGAGGAGTAACTCATTGAGAAAAAATAGATTGATCTCAACTTTCATTGGCATCAATAAATTGTCCTTGTTTCTAACATTCTCCTTGCACCAAGTTACAATGCATCGATACCATCTCCATTGCATTTGTAGTGGAGTTAAGATTGTACACACTGGCAGGTCTATTTAAGTTACGCTACCCTTGACCCATTTTTATTCAATATTGTTGGATATATTGTTGTCGATAGGGGTATGGTTTTTTATAGGTACCTTTTTACATTCTATCTTACCTAAGCTTAGCTTCTAAAGCTCAAATTCTTGAAATATTGATCTAGTTTATAAGCCTTCTTAAGAATAGTCTTGGCATTATTGTTGGGAACTTAGGAAACACTTGGAGAATTAATATAAGTATAAGATATGGAGGCATCGAATCCTTAAGAGGTATTTTTTTTGCTTGAATGAGGCCATTTTAATCTTTGATGACAAGTTCATATGCATCAAGAAGAGTGAAACTAACCATAGATTGAAGCATGATAGAAATATTAGTACTAATGGATCTCAAGTAGGTAGGAAATACAAAGCTATTAGGTGGTCTCATGGGAGGAGGCAATCTATACCAAGTCTCCTGCAACCTCTCATTAAATTCATGTATTATTTCCTTAGTGCCTCTTTCTATCACATTAAGCTCATGTGTAAGGGAGGTATGGTCAATTTCATCATCAAATGTTAAATTCAACAACACTCTAAAGTCTTCCCATGATGTGATATATCTACTAAGTAAATTCCTATACCAATTAAGAGCTTTCCCTCTAAGGGACATGACAAGGATTCTAAAGGTAATATTGTCCTCAATGACAATATGGAAACTATAAAAACTTGAGATATCCTTGATGTTTTCACTAGCTATAACATGACTCTCACCATTGAATTTAGGCACACTCTTTATGGCATTAGGAGGAATGACATCATCGACTTGAAGATGGATTGGATTTTCAGTATTAAAGTTAGGAAAAACATGTTTCCTAGAGATGTTTTCTTCAAGATATTGAATTTACTCAATATCTTAAACCTCTTCCCTTCCTTGCCTATAAAATTTTTATTTCTCCTCAAAGGGTTGAATAGGATGAGGATATTGAACTTCAAGAGTAAGTTCAGACTGAATAAAAGGATCAATGGGATTTATAACTCTTCTAGATGATGATTTATCGAGAACCATAAAACATGAGAGAATGTATATGACCAAATAATAGTCTTGAAATAGATTTTACCTTGAATAGAGTCACCAAATTTTGAGTAGCACACCAATTTTTAGATGATATTATCAAGACCAACGTTCACCTTGACAAGTCATCTTGAAGATAATGAGTCCCATCCGGCATGTCAGAACTATTGTCACCAAATATTTCATCCTAGAAGAGGATGTTCAAGCATCTTCTAGATTATGGAAAATGGAAATACTTATAGGTATTTGGGTTTACCTATAGGTAGAATTAAACCTTTAGTTTTAAGATTTAGCTTCTTGAATATATCTTGAAATGCTTATCACCTAATTAACTAATTAATTGTGGTAAAAGAGTTATAAGATATATAAATTGAAACTAATATAAAGGGGTGATATAATAGGATGTTTTTCATATTAACATCATATTACTCTCATTAAAAAACAATGTATATAAACTAGCTTCTAATTCTTAGAAGATTCTAGCATAAGTGTTTCAATATAAAGGTGGCATGCATAAGATTACTCAACATAAGTCAACCAGGGATCACATAGTTGAATCAAAGGATAGTTTCACACTTGAAAGAAGCCTAAAACACTATCTACACTCTATATGACTTATTATAATGAGATATTCTATCATAAGACATGAGTAGACAAGGAAAAGCAAGGATAAGTTCACTAAACTTAACCATTCATCACTTTGCACGCTCAAAAAATATGTTCTTGAACTCAAAAATAGATTGATTGAATTATTCAAATGGAAAATATGACATAAAACTAGCATGGATTCATAATACAAGATGTGGTATTAGTCTACAAGAGCCAAAATGACAATTACTTATAGAATTGGAGAGGGAAGTGAGAAGAGAGAAGTGCCAAAGTCACAAGAACTCTTGTCAAACTGAGAGGATGAATTAAAAATGTAGGAAAATGAATTTGTAAATAAACCATGTAAGGTATCCTAGAAAAAATGTCCTTGAATGTCATGAAACTCTTGAAATGTGGTGTAAAACTCCCTTTAACTTGCTCAAAAAATGACCCCCATCATTTAACCCTTTTAGAAAGTCTAAAAACTAACTAGGGATAGAAGTGATGATTACACTAAGGGGGATGGGTTGTATAAATTATCTACCATGCATTGGTTCTATTCCTAATCATTAGGATTCAAACTATCACTGCCTCCAGCCCAAATAAATCCTCTTTCACTTACCCCTCACACTTGGTCTCAAATTTGGTTTCAATTTTCCATGAATATCCATACAAAGGAGAGAATGACACATGTCAAGACTCCCATATCCTTATATTTATCAGGTGGACCTTAAAATTTCTCCCGCTTAGCATTTTCACTCTCCCACTACCTTGTTCACTATGCTATTTTTGACTGCATAAAGTGGGATTACTTTAATAATAAGTTAGGATACTTTTTACTATAAGAAATAGGCATTAGGAGTTATCTCAAGTCCTGATAATTCTACCAAAGTTGATTTCATCTCTTGAAACCTTACCATACTTGTAAAACACTAAAAATAGTCAATAAAACTTCATTTCCCCTATTCATACAACTAGGGAACACCTAAAGTTGATGGGGATGAGATTCAAAGAGTCCTTTGAAACCTCCAACCACTTCCCAAGCTATTATATTCCATTTGGATATCTCTCTTGCTTCATTTTCTCCATTGAGTCATAAATTTGGGTTTTGGAGGGTTTTAGGCTCCTTTCACCCTTAACCTTTATTATTAGAGTTATGATGTTTAACAGATGAACCAATTTCAAAAAATACTTGATCAAGACCCTCTTCATCTTGTCCAAGATATTTGACTTCCCATGAAAAGTATCCAAAAATATGTGAGCATTTTAGATTGTCTACTCGAGCCTTTCTCTTCATTCCATACAAACCTGATGAGGTTTGAGCTAGATAATGGCTTTTTTTAATCTCCTTCACATAGAAACAACTCATACACATTTGATAATCCTGTATGAATATGTCCAAAATTATTAGAATACTCACCTAAGTTTAGAAGTAGTACTAACCCCACCCCCCACTTCCCATTCGGGCTTTAGGTCTAAGCCAAGCCTAATAGGCATATCTGCATCCTTGAAGGTCTAGACCATTCTAACATGATTCAATCACCTATGAATCATTTCTCATGTTGGTATATATATCATTCAAAATTTCAAAACTTCTTGTGAGGTTAAAACAACTCCTAACTCACCCTATTATCTCTATTCTCCAAAATCTATAGGTTTGCATGCTAGGGGAATACCCTCTATTTGAGACAAAATAGAGATTACTTCTCCTCCTAACTCACCAAAAATAAAAAATAAAAGGAGTTAGGTCAGTTCATATAGATGATTTGTATAAAATTTTAGCGCTTGATCATGTCATCAGACACCTTAACTGTTTTAAAACCTAAGACATACCCTTAGGTAAGTTCACTATCTATAGGGTCTTAAAAGTAAATTGTCTATTTCCTTGAAAGGAACCTTTTCTTCCCATGTTTGCATGTTATGGGGTCTATTGAGATGGTTGTCATCATGATGAAGGTATTCATAATGCTCAAAATACTTATCAAACCATCTTTTCACCCTAAACCCATATCTTTGCTTTTGATTTAGTGTAAATGTTGACTATGTAAACACATGGAAGAGGCACCATAGGCATGCTTCAAGCTGTAAACTAGGTAGTAAATGCAAGATTTGATCAATTTACACATAAAATGACCTCATAACACATTTTATGTTCTCTACAAGTGTTCAGATGAGGGCTTACAACTTTATAAGGCTCTAATCAAGTTCAAATGTACCATTTCAACAACATGTCCTCTTGAGAGCACTTTTAGGTGCACATCCATGGATGACTGTGTGTAGATGTTGCATATGATTACCATAGTACCTTATGTGTTATTTAAAGGCTCAAATTGCTATATCACATTCCAAGAGGATATACAAAAGCTTTAAAACTTCCATCATACTTTTATGAATTTTATCAACACCCTTATATGCCATGACTATAAGTGAGAATGAACTGGGAACTGACTGTGTCTCACACTTTGACTACAATCCTTATGATGATAATCTTAAAGATTAAACTTGAGAAGAAATATATTTTCCTAACATTTAAGATGAATGAAACATAATGGCACATTTAATTTAATCCATTATAAATAAATAGACCTTCTTCTAATGGTGAAAATTGACTGTAACTTCACGAGCAACACCTTCTTGTAATCTAAGATATTTGAGTCATCAAATCATATCCAAACATGAAACCAAGATTGAGAAAAATTAAAATAGAGATTCAGTATACTATGGAATTAAATTCACCAACTAATTTTTATGGAATAGCTAAAACAAAAGCAAAATCGATAGGGTGTATGAAACCATAGGTAAAAAAACATAGTCAACTTGTTAGAGATGGTTCATAAAGTATAAGCCACCATTCTCTAAAATAAAAACATGAAATTGAATCTAACTAAGTATATTATCATCCCGCCAAATTAATTTGATCTACAAGTCTTCTTATTGGTCATACCAACCAAAAACCTATTGAGCACTTTCATCTGCATGGTGGAGAGATGGAATAGTAGAATAGTTTTAGCTCAATTTTGGCACTTAAAAATCATGTAAAGCATGGATATGATTCTAAGGGAGTTTAATACCCATCCCATAATATTTTCCCCGATTCCATTATCTCTCATAGGCCATACACCCTTTGAAACTCCTTTTCCACTTATTTTCTTGATTTTCAGTTATCACCTATGATTTTTCAGTTAAAAACTAACATGTATAATATTAAATAACACATTGGATGTTTATAAGGATATTAGAACACCTATCTTTCTTTGAAAACTGTACCACTTGCATTTAATGCTCTAAAATGACCCCTAAATGACATCAAATGACACAAAGACTAATTATACGATGACCAAGGTTAAAATAACATTAAATGACATATAATAAAGTATAACTCACCCTATGACATTATACTATACCCTTATATAAGCTTTTGACTGTAGGGGTTGACCTAAATGGTCAACATGAACTTCCCAACTCTTTTGCATCCTCTATCCTTGGCTAGGATTTTAAAACCCAACTACATATCTATAATTTTCAAATTCCAAATTACATTTTTATGTTTCATTCCCCATCAGGATCTCTTCTTTGCATGGGCTTTTCCTTTGTGAACATGTCATGGGGTTTATACATTTTATTGCACTTTACAATTTGCAAATTAAAATTTTTAAACCATCATTGGATTTCTACTCAGAATGTTCACTTGCCTTTTATTTTAAAAAATCTAATTACCATTTACTATATACCTCCACAAGGATTAAACATGAGATATGGCATGAGGTTTGAGACTTTATGAACATGTCCTAGTGGGCTTTCGAGCTTGGTTTTCAAAATATAGGTTTATAAGTTTAAACTTATTTTTTCCTCCCAAAGGATTAAACATGAGATATGGCATGGGATTTGAGACTTTATAAACATGTCCTTGTGGGCTTTTGAGCTTGGTTTTCAAAATACAAGTTTGCAATTTTAAACTTATTTTTTCCTCAAAAGATTCCACTGCCTTTTTGAATCTCATACTCCTACGTGGATTTTCTATCTCTTGCTTTGTAAAATGATCCCTTTGACTTTCGTAAGCACATTGACCTCAAAATTTAACATGGTTATTTGAATTAGTAGTGGGTGGTAGAGTTTTGGTTTTAATTTGCAATTTGCAAGCTTAAAGTTGCAAATCAACATTGTAATTTCCTCATGGACCTCTATGGACTTTGGACCTCCGTTTTTAATTTGTAAATTATAAGTCAAAATCGCAAATGTAATATTGTATTCCCCTTAAGAATTTCCACTGCATTTTAGACCATGGACCTTTGAAGTTTATTGATCCTACCTTCTACCATCCTTTTCTTAATAAAATCCTGCTTGAATGTTTTTCCTCTATTTTGTGCTTACGCTTCATGAAAGAACCACTAGGTCTTTGTGGAGAGGGGCCTAATTCTATAGAAACAATTTGATTCTATGAAAATGTTAAAGAAATATCACCAAAAATTAAAAGCCACTTAAAAATAAGAAAAGCAGATGCTTGGGAACAAGTTACAATGATTTCTAGGTCTTGTTCTATATGATGTTTGATAATATAGTTTGAAAAATGTGATTTTTTAATATTTGTATTGTCTAGCTATTGCAGTGCCTTCTTTAAAATCAATGAATTGTGCATTCATAATGTTATTTTCTGCATCTACGTCATTATTTGATGATTTTTAGTTATATTAAGAGCAGAATGTAGAGATGCTTTTCCTCCTTTCGTATTAGAATGCTTATAATTCCTTGTCTTTCTAGGAACTACATTTCATTCTTGTTCTCCTAACTTAGTTATAGCACCATCTACTTCCTCTAAAGATGAATATCAAATTATTTATAAGCCACAAGTCAACAAATAGATCTAGGAGATCAAATTAAATATCCATAGGTATATCCCCCTTACTAAGAATATATCTAAGAAAATATATGAGGATTTTTTCAAGCCTCATTTTAGAATAACCTTTGTCAAAAATGTGACCACATAGTTGGAATGTAGTTACAACAATCTGACTACAATGTGGAGACAAGCCAAAATAATGCTTGGCATATTCTTATCTTTCAAGTCATCAATGTACCCATTGATGACATGTAGACCTTTCCTTTGGTAGGATTTTTGAACCTTTCATACACTTTACACATCTACGGGCTTTGGGCATTGAAGTGCCATTTATAATTTACAGAACAAACTTTGTATTTTGACATTGATTTTCCTAGGAAAATGTTCATTGACTTGAGCCTTTGTATATTCTATGGGTTTTGGGGTTCTAATTCTAAGTGGAAAATTGCAAGTCAAATTTGTGATCTATTTTTATATTCCCACTTTCCTTTTTTGTAGAAATTTTCTACTACTTTAAAATTTGCTTGGCCTTTTTGACTTTCTACATGGACTTAAATCACAATATATAGCGTGGGTTTGAGACTTTAGTGTTAAGCTTATCCTTTTGGTTCCACATAGACATTTTTACTAGTTGGACTTAATACATGCATGGTATTTTTGATTTGATGCCCCTTTTGACAAGTTACTTCTTAGTGATTATATCTCAAAATTCCATGTGTACTGTGACATAAATCTTCAGCATGTAAAGAGATGTAGGGTTCAGACTTTAAATTGCAAGTTGAAATCTGCAAGTCAAAAGTTGCAATGTGATATTGTTTCTCCAATTGAAATCTCTGCCTTGCCTTTTCTTTAAAATATTTCTACCTCATTTGATATTTATTATCCCATGTGGGCTTGACATTTAAAGTTTCATCGTGGACTCTTTGAAACATCCACATGGGATTTAAAACCCTCAAGGCTTCTTGTTACTGGCACATGTTTTATGGGCATTAGAGATTAGAGTGCAATTTTCAAAATGCAAATTTGTAAGTTGAATATGCAACATAATATTATTTTTTCCACCCAAGTCTTTGATCTTTTAAAAGTTTCATTGTGTTTGACATTTGACTATAGACCGTGGGATTTTACTAGCACTTTGCATATTGCAAATTAAAATTTTACCATCACTTCGCCTATTCCTTTGTCCACAATGTCAAAATTTTGAAAATTTCTTAACAAACACCTTTGAAAACTAAATTAGACAAGGGAAAATTAAAATAATAGATCAAGAAGATTTAAGAATGAACACACAACGAAAATAAAAAGAATTTTACAAATGAGGCCCAATGCATAAGGGAAATAAAACAACAAAACTATACACTGTACATTACTTTACACAAACATGGACTCAGCCAAGGAAATGCTTCAGATGTCTGATATTAACTGGTAGATCCAGTATCTCAAAATATATATTTTTTAAGAAGGAAGTAATTTATTTTTACTATGAGTAGAGTAAGGGCCCATCCACAAGGAGTCAAAATTTCCATGTTTTTCTTTCTCCTCATGTATGTTGTCCCAAATGAAAACCATATATCTTAATTGAAAATTTATTGGAGTGACATTTCTATCAAATATTCTTTTGAGTCTTTCCTTGAAGTTTATGTGTATTTGATGAGATTGTCTTCTAGTTTCATCAAGCTAAATAATCTAGTTCATTCTGATTTCATATTGGTTAACTTCATTATTTTATTTTAGATGTTGTATGAATTGATAAATTGGCAAGTTTAGATTCATAGGTAAAATAACTTGATCTCCATAAACAAGCTTAAAATGTCTCTTACCTTTAGGTCTCTTAGGTGTGATTCTATCAGCCCACAAGGCAATTTTTAGCTATTCACCCCACTTCTTTATGTTAGCTTCCAAAGTTATTCTAATTATTTTGAACAAGTTATTATTACTATATTTTTCCTACACATTCCCCTGAAGGTTGTAATTATAATCATAAGTTAATATGATCCCATATTATTTACACAATGCCACTAAAGGTTTAACTTTGAAACTCATGGAATTATCAACAATTATCTTGATAGGCACACCAAAACTACAAATAATATGATTCAATAGAAAATCCATGATCTCCTAATGTGTGGCCTTCTTTTTAGGGACCACATCAACCCATTTTATGAAGTAGTCAATTGTAACCAATATCCATCCACGCCCAATGCTTGATGTATCTGTGATCTAACCAACAAAATCCATCCCCCATTGTCTAAATGTGCCTTCAACCAATATAGGTTGATGATATTTTCACCAAACCATTATTAAATGACACTTTTAATCATATGATATATTTTTTAGGCATTATCAATTCATAGAGTCAAGCTTAAAGAAGAGTGTTGGAGTATAAGATCGACCCCATTAATGTTTATTGTTTGCAATTCTTATTTGTATCAAGTATAGTATGAGATATTCACATTTATTTAATTCTTACTTCCTTTCTATTGAAAAGTTCATTTTATTAATTATAATTAAATTTCATTTATATCATAATGTATTTAACATCTATGACATGCTTATCAAGATATCTTTACTTTGATATTAAGCATTGAAATATCTAGCCTCCATGAAAAGATTATTTACATTAAAAATGAATAACGAAAACATCTATATTTTGTAATATTTTATTTTAGAAGATCCGATGCTTTCTAGAGAAGGCTAGTTGAGAAGCAAGTAAAATCCTAATGAAAAATAATAAGTTAACCACAATGTTTATATGATTTAATTTTTAATTAATAATTAAATGTAATAAAGGGCTAGAAAATCGAAATATTATTCAGAATATAGAATATACATAATCTAAATGTAAATGCAAAAGTTACAAAAAAATTCACTAGAGCGCTTCAAGATTTTCATAGAAATACTATTATTTCTTATGTGTGTTTCTTATTTCTTCCATAAAACATTATAGTTTATTGTTTCATTTTTATTAACACACACACTCAATGTTAGGATTTAGATATAACTCATTCATATCCTCACATCACTATTTTGGTTTTTTTAATGGTGTTTTTTTAGTTTTGTACTTTCAATCATATTATCATTGTGTATAAACACATTGAATGATGTATCTATTTACAGATATTTGTTGCATTTTGTGATATGAAATGTTAAATTAGTTTAGCATTTAAAACTTTAGTGTAATTAAAATGTTAGTGCATTTTGTGATGTGGAATGATAAGGAATTGGATTTATTTAAATTTTCTCAAACAATGTGAGAGGCCAAGGATTGCATGGAATGAGGCCAAAATAATGTTCATGAAGGCTGAAAAAGCTATAAAAATAATGGGACATTAATCAACTACCTCTATGGCATTGGATTTTATACTGAAGAATTATATTGATTCTAAAGACAGTGTAGATCACAAGTTGCAAAAAAAATAAAATGAGATGGTGAAAAATACTTTGTCTAGCATTCACACATAGAGTCATGTACACAAACTAGAGAAGCTAGGACCATAAATTAAGTGAAAGTGTTGCACGATAGGCAAATCCTAATGATCACTGAAGATGATGAAATTCATAATACTATTCATTGCCATGTCTTGTTGCACACTATGATCAATATGGTGTGCGAATTTATCAATAGTTGCACAATGTTCAAGAAGGGCCTGGGTGATTTGGATATATCCATCATAGAGATCATCTAGGATCCCTAATTCATCCCATTAAACCAACCCTAGTTGGAGATCGAACATAAAAGGCAGCCACAACCACTCACTCATCTATTCAAACACACCAAACTCCTTTAGAATATGATTTTATAGTTGTGACTTCTTTACCAACGACTCCAACATCATCATCTTCACATTTTCCTTCAATTCTAATAACATAGCCTATGTAATTGCCTTCTCTCTAAGTATTGTGCATGTTCTTGTTTTAAAAATTTAAATAATTTTCAAGAATGAAAGTACTTAAGCATTAAGATAGGGGCCAAGTTGGTTGAAAACCTGTCACCTAATTATACAAGACTATTAAGAATTGGAAAGGGTGAAAGATCATTATGCCACTTAAATGAAATTCCACAAGGGAGGTTAATTAGTTTGTAATATGTGAAAAATGATAAACAAAAGCTTAAACGATTTTCACAAGTATTTTTTTGGACCAATCCCTAAGTACAAGAATTATTATCATCTCCAACATAAGGCCCACTTCCTGTAACTTTATCTTTAGAGGAGACAATAGTTTAAGTCCGAGAAAGTGTTGATAGTAAAATAGAATTGTAAAATTGTAGAGTATATATACATGACAAGTGTGCGATAGATAACTACTTGTATAACATATTTCATTTTGACTGTATTTGGCTTATGTATTTATTCTAAAATTTTGGGGAATATGAAAATACTCATTTGATCTTGAACCAAAATGATGTGATGCAAAGTGACAATGCATTGTAATGTTCTATAAATAGTTGTAATGGAAAGGAGTTCTAAAAATATAAAGATGTTATAATGGTTTTCCTAAACATCTTTTTATGATTGTTTTGTGTGTAGTCTATACTTTGTTTTGTTCAAATATGCTTAATCATTTAGTAATAAAGAATATTGTGCACCATTTAGTTTGTGTTTATTTTAATAATTATATAATTATGAATCGGATCAATACTTGACACGGCCTGTATTTATTTCTGTGGTTGGAATCTGTGTCCTGCTTCACACATAAACACAAATCAACATATTTTGATGGCTTTATTTATTTGAGATAAGTAAAAAAAATTAATTCAAAAACTGAATTATCTAAAGATTTAAAAATGTTAAAAAGTGAGATACACTAATATGTTATCACCATACATTTTTTACATAAAATATCCTTAAAAGATATGTACGGTTGTTTATCTATTTTATTTAATGCTTACTACTCATACAAATGCCTTCACACAATATTACACAGTTGTGAAAGATAAGGAACTATTATAAAAGTTTAAATGATTGTGTTTTCAATATGTTATTCTTCCCCTAGGAATGAATGAAATTTGATTGTCAAAAGTTGGCCAACGAGGGCTTTCCCTAAACCGCAAGAGAGAATGTTGCCCCTCGTCATTGAGAGAGGAAACACTTCCCTCATATTTTAGAATCCGTCTCATTGAGAATGGAGCGAGAAGCGCTGATTTCGGACGGTGCGAGACATATATCTTCACAACAAATATGTTTAGTATTGTATTGTGAAGTACGGGGTTCGCAATTTGGAAAATTGTGACAATAAATGGGTGAGCTTCGAAACAAAGAGATGAAATCCAAATCGAAGGATATACTTAGGCAGACCAAAGAAAAAAAGGTTAACAAAGAGGTAATCTCTGTGAAACAGATTAACCTTGAACCGAAGAGGTGAGCTTCACAATTTAAACTATTTGTTTCGCAAGAAGAAATTTGTGGTAGGTGTGCAGATGTCCTGCAAGGTCAAAAAAAATTAAAAAAAATGATAGGAACCGAACTTGGAAAGGTAAGAGAATCAAATTCCAAATCACTTGTGCTGCTCTATTCAAATAGAAATAATCAACCTATCGACTTAGCCGTTGTAAAATAATTACTTTTTTAAAAATATTTAATCAGCTATATCAAGGACTAAAAACAGTGATAATTGAATTCACAAATGGAAAAATACATCGTTAAACATAAGGTATGGAAACTCATACTCATCACTGATTTTCAAAATATGTGGTATTTTCCTAATTAAGTTTTCAAACAGGAAACCCAAATTAAATGAAACTCACATTACAATGCATGAAAATATTACTGCAGATGCTCGTTAAATGTTCCCTTAGCAATATGAAACAATTCTTGAAAGAGAGTGAGAATTTGAAAATGAAAAAACAATGCATGGGAATTTGAGTACTAGCTTGATATTGATCTCCCTATTGATTAGGAGAATGCAAGTCTACAAGTTGTAGAGTCAGTAACGACAAAATTTGCTTCAATCGTTCAACTTTAGACTTGTTTCTTTTACTTTAATTTTAAAAGTGCATACAAATCAGCAGTCATTAATTGTAAGTAAATAAATAAAATCTGGACAATTTAATTTTTATTCTTTTTTTCTCTTGCAAATTATTATTTGCAAATATTCGTATCTTGCAATTCCATTAGTATGAGGGTGAATGACAAGCCTTAAATTTTTTTCATACAAATTTGTCGTGTTAATGCAGGACGCTCACTAAATGTTCACCCAACACTATGACAATATTAAATCTTAGAACTGAAACTCGGATTTCATTTTCACACAATTCGTGAAAGAGGGTCTGAATTTTAAAATGGCAAAATAAGTTTTAGATGGCTTAGGTTCACCGTATGCGGAAAAGTGACTACTAGCTTTAGTAGAACGAGGAACGGGAAATTTTGTTTGAATCGTTCGACTTTAAAATGTTTTTAATTTCAAAAGTGCAAACCGATCACCCTAACTAGTTATGAAATATTAAGTAAATAAAATTACATTCTATTTTCACAACTTAATTCTTTTATATTACCTTCTTTTTATTTTTATCTTACAAATTATTATGTCGAATGTAATTTTCTTCTAACTTTATTAACTTATATTTATTTATATATAATAAAATCTGTTTACTTATTATTTTATTATTTTACAGATTTGAAATAAATTTAAGAATTTTAATTAAAATAATAAGATACTCTTTCTATATATTTTTTAATTAAAATTCATTTATTGTTCAAATTTTAATTTACCCTTGTTTAACTAAACTAGCACTATTTTGAATGTTTTTTTCGAAAAAATTATTGCATTCCACTATTTTCCCTTGCCTTTTGACCTTGCACTGTGTATACACTCTATAGCAACTAATGTTTAGAAAACTGTTTGATCTTGCCTCCCTTATTTTTTCATCATTTATGTACATAAATTATCAACATAACGAGTGTGTCTCTGTGATCGTGTTCTATTAGTCAAAAAATGCATCAAATGATAGAAAAAAATATGCAGTACAAGAGAATTCAAATATTTTTTGTTTACAATATTTTCGAATTCTTTCAATAGATCACATATATCCTTCAATGACAACAATAATTGAAAAATAGAACAACCCTCCCACTTTTTCTTAAAAGAAACAAAATTTTCAAATATAATACCCTTTTGGATTCTAAATCCTTGTATTTATTTGTTAATCATTTCCAAAAATGTTAAGGATATAATTACATTTCTAAGATATAAAATTAAATTATCAACTACATAAACTTATAGAAACAACAATGTTTCATTATGACATTTATAACAGTCCTCACGTTCATCTTCTAGTCTTGTTTATTTTGAAAGTAAAATTTGGTAAATGTTTATATATTTATATATTATAATTATTTTATGATTCTATAGGCTTTCTCTTATTTTTAGGTTTCTAAGAATCAATCAATAACAAGTGTTGTAAATTAATCATTTTTTCTCAATTTTAAATTAAAAAATTATAATTGAAAAAAATATTAAATATATTTTTAAAAATATTATATTAAATTGCTATATTTAAATTCGATAATACTGTAAAGTTTTAACTTAGAAAAATTCACCATTTATGAGATAATAAATTAATTGTGTTCCTTTAAATTACCTAAAACTTATTGAAGCAATAGTTTCCTAAAATTGACTATCTTTCAAGATAAAATTATTCATGAATGTTATTTATTTACTTAAACTAAATAATGTGAAATTTTTTGAAGGTCCAATCCCTTTTTGTTTTCCATATTTTAATTAACCGTGTTCCCATAAATTTTTTTTAAAATATAACATTTTAAAAAAGATTAAATCAATAAAACATTTGGTCAATAAGTAATCACTTATTAAACTTATTTTGTGTATAACCCTGAAAATACTTAGTATAATTATATTAAAACATGTACTAGTCAATCATATTTCATTTGACAATGATATTTTTTTCATGCAAGCGTTCCTCTAGATTAAAGAGAATGCACACACAAGGAACGCCACACCCTCCATTTATGGACAAGCCTCTAGATATCATATCATGCCATTTTATTATAATAATTTAAAAAAAAAAAAAAATCCATGTATAAACAAACTGTATATATAAATATAAATATATAAATTACCGATACTAATAGGGTCTATTTAGTATCCTAGCGCCAAACATCCATGAGGATGACATCACCTTGCAGTTTTGTACGACATAAAGGACACATGAATCACGTGGATTTCGTAGATTTATACTTCCCATAGAGGGCCCCATAACAGCCACGGATCCACCTCATCATACATGATATCTTCAAGTGGTTGTGCTGTTGTATCGGTGGGATATTGAGAATCTTGAGCATTGTCAGGTACAGTGCACAGGAGGAACACAAGTTTATCGTGATTCCCACGCATGTTCGAGAGCTCTTCTTGCGTGGCCGCCAACTGGGTTTCTAACTCAGCAATACGCTTCTGCATTTGATGGATTGTACTTACACATCCATGTACGGGGTCTTCCACTCGAGGCTTTGCTTCATACAACATGCTATTGACTGCATCTGCTCTTTGCTCAGCCTTAAAACCCTGGGGCAACATTGGGTCAAAACCATGGTATACATGCCTTAAACTCTTTTTATCTTCTCTCTCTATTTTTAAAAAGGGTTTATAACAAATAGTTAAAATATTGAAACCTAAAGCCAAAATCATTCACAACAATCTGTATAACCCTAAAATCAACTTACATCAATTACACCGAGAGTTGCAAATGAGTCCAGACAGAAACAATTGGTATGCACCAATAATCCCATACCATAATAAAAGAGAGAAGAGTTCTCATTTAAAAACTATAATGGTTACAGGCTGTGAAACACTAAAACATATTCTTGGTGTTCTAAGAATTAATTAGTTTTTTCGTGAAACTTAGAGAAAATTGAATTGGTAAACAACGATTATGGGAGAGAAAATTAGCACAGATCTGGTTAATTATAATGGAAGGATTCACATCCTGATATAAATGTGGATAGCAGTTTTCAGAATGAGTTAGGACATTATTTCGATACGTTTGTACTGTAGCAATGGCGGCTTTCTTCTGTAGGTATGGTGTCTGCACCATTCCAGTCGTTGGCCAGCCACCTACAAATGAGCACAGATCTGGAAGGAATCGCATCCTTACATAAATCTGAATAGTAGTTTCCAGAATGAATTAGGACCCTATTGTCCATATGTTTGTAATGTAAGATGATTTTCTACTGTAGCTTTGGTCAGCCAGACAGCTTCTGACCTCCCAGACAAATAAATATCATAAATCCTCTAACCAAATAAATTGGGGTAATAGGGTTCGATTTTCTTATAACCCAATAAATTTTTTTTCATCAACTGTCACAAAAGAATTAAGAAAGCATGCATACTTGAAGCAGTTTGACAATATTTCTGGTTCCGAAAACACTCTTCACGACTACAAACTTGTGTGGGTCATCTGCTGGAAAATGGGGAGCCAATGGACATTCTGCTGAACATTTTTTTCGTTGCATTCTATAAGCCGAACAAACGGCAGAAGGCGTCTTTCTTTCCGTCATGTAAGGATATAATCGTATGTGCACGTCCTACAAAGACCTTGTTATAATAATACTGCATCACGCGACATCGTTTATAGGATTTGTTCCAATATAGACGTCCGCAGCAAATACGGCGTGTGACGTAACGATTGATTAAAATATTATATCTATGCTGGCAAAAGACCTAATCAATTTGGTGGAATGCTGTCATTTGCTGAACTTCACCGATGTTGCTCCGTCACAATTGTTGGGCTAGTTTTGCGTTTATCTTGTTCTGCACGTCATTTTTTTCCTCTTCTGACGATTTTTTTAATGGCAAAACCTAGCAATCATTCATGTTCCGGCAAAGGACGATATGCGGTGTACTGGCCTAATCAAAAGTCTTGTAGAAAGCCGCGAATTTCGGGCGGAGGTCAATGCTAAAAAGACGGCCATCGCAATTACGCTTTAATGAATGGTCCGTTACAATTAAAAACATACGTCACGACATCAGACTGCCTAGAAGCTTATTGTTACATGTATCTGTTTATCTCAGACACGAGGTCAAATTTTAATTTTGGTCGTCTTGTCATACATGCTGTAAATTATCCGAACAGTGGTAAAACATTATGAGTCACACTAAATATAGGTGTAACAGCTGTGAAGTATGGTATTAGCGTATCTAGAATAAGTCAGAGTGTTGGCTTACTGTATGTCGGCAATGACTTACTGTCCATCGACAATGGCTTGCTATCCTTTAACGGTTCAACCAAAGGTAGCTTACCATTCCTCGAAAGCAACGTGATACATGTTTGAATGATAGACATTTTGACAAGTCATAAAGGCTTGAAAGGAAGCTAAAAATTGCCCCTTAACTTTTACAATGACACGTATTCCATCCAGGATCTTACAAGATCCGGAAGCCCACTTGACAAATTAATTATTTTTTACTGTTCTAACCTTGACAAAAATTTTAAAAAGTAAAGATTAGTTGTTTCCCCAAAGGTTAAGTTATGTTAGAAGGGATGTAATTTTTAATTATAATAAAGAGGGATTTTGTATAGTGGAAAAAATATATATTTTCACAATTGTATTACTATTACCATTGCCCTGTCTCACCTTCTCTATATGAAACAATAAGCAAAAATTATTTAATTTTTCTAGTGGAGGTGACGATGGAAAAAAAAGTGATTGTGATATTAGAGTGTGGCCTTTGACAGTTTCATCTTTTAAAATAGTTTTGAAGGTTGGACATGAACAACTACTACAACTTTTCACTAACACCTTGAAAGTTGAGTGTTTAACTACCTTATTTGAAAAGCACAAATTAGCTAACATAGCTTATTTTTATAAACAAACAAAACAATAGATTCGAAACTAAAAAGTGAATGGATATCACAACGTGTTTTAAAGGGTTGTTTGTGTGCAAATCAAATTAGTCAATGATCCCATAGATTGGTTGGTGATGGGCGTCATTAAAAAGTATTCAATTTGATTCAACTATTGAAATATGTTTAAGCTTTGTTTCACACTTTAGTGTAAAAAAATGTTCACTTTAATAATCCTTCCAAAACATATTTTTTTAAACCAGTGCTTCCTTAAAATTTAGATTTTTCTACCAATAGAGATAATAAGATGCTTACAAAGATAGAAATACTTAATGAGAATAAAATTCTAGTAGGCTTAACTAGGCCATATGCAATGGTCTCTTTTTAAAGGTTTCATGAGTTCAATGAGGGGTAAGAAAAAATATTTCTACCAACAAAATTGTAACTTTTATGCTTTGCACATTGATGATTGTGTTTTTCCCTAAATTGGATTAACAAAGTGATATCCCTAGTTAATATAAATTTCATAGAATAATCGATGTTGTAAATGACATTTTGACAAGATGCAAACAATTTAAAGAAGGATCATTATACAAATAAATGACAATATTAGTTTTTTCTACCTAATTATTGACTGACTGACGAATGAAATAGAAAATGTGGAACTATATTCTACAATTATATAGAAGCTAGATCAAAGATTGTAGGGGATGTAAATGGTAGATAAAAAAATCATTGACTCGCACGATAATCCTTGTAGATTGATTGTCTTTCTAGAGAAACTAGAAATTAAAGCATAATCACATACGATAGTTGGATTTAGGAATGCATGCAGGGATTTGACCTTTGGAAGTGTGTAGAAGACTTCAACTTGTTTGAACCCTAACAAGTCATGCAATTATCAAACAACCTTAAAGAGAAAAATGTGGAGTGTAACTAGGTTGAGCTCACCCCAATCACCTCTACAATGATTAAACTTCGACTACATACCCAATACTCCAAGGAAGGAAATCAGACCCATGTAGTTTTTTAACCTATAGTGCTTTATGCAATCTTATCTTTTTAACTACATGAATGCATCTAAAATCAACGTGAATATATGTTCATGTTTTTTTTAGGGATTAAAAAAATAGTCTTGTGACATGGTTGAAGTCTTTTTGAGATGCATAGAATTAGAATTGGGAAAAATTGCGGATTTTTTCTTAGTGTGCAAGAATGTAAATATGTCTTATGCATTAGAATTTCTAAGAAAAATATTAATTATTTTGTGTGTACCTTTATATCAATCCAAAATGGGTAAGCACATGCTAGGAAGTCTAGAAGAATGAAAGATAAGCTAAGGGAAGATTTAATTTCAAGAAGTGATTGTTAAAGAGTTAAAGACAAAAATGTCCCATAGGGACATGAACACTCCCATGATTGTCTATATTAGACATTGTTGTCCCTTAGGTAAATATACAGATATTTAGATCTTAATTTGGGAATGCATATGTTTAATGACATTTTTACAGAAAAAACACTTTTCTAGGCGACAATTACCAATGTGTAAAATAAATAGATTCTCCCATGAGCTTAGGATGGGGTGATGTGAAATAATAATTAATAATTAAGTGCAAAAGTTAATTAAAGACAAAAGGGGTAATATTTATAGAACCAAGTGTTCATGACCATATTTAAATTACTATATTTCATGCCCCTTTTAATATATAAATTAATTTTCATTATTAAAATAAATATATACATCGGAGTGTAAGAATCACTTTGTCTTTAGATAATAATTCAATTTTGAATGTCACCATACTCTTTGGAAAACCATAGAAAACACATGAAGTAGTCACCTTTTTATTTTAAAAATTAAAATTGGAAAAACTATTTAATTTGAAAATTAATTGAATCTTAAAATTTGAAAATGCTCGAATCTCAATTTTTTCTTGAGTTTAAAATTTTAAAATGGCTGAATTTTAAATATACAAAGTGAGGAATACACCCTATATGTGTGAAACCAATGTTTCTTTTCTTGAATGCTTTGTTGAAACATTGGATACTTGGTGATTTTCATGAAGCACTTGGAGAAGATTGGATCCTTAGCTCAATTTATGGATAATTTAAGGGTGGTCAATCCTCAAATTGATTTTGAACTATTTAATCAAAATGAAATTAATTGAGGTACATAGAACCTTAATTTAACTTAGGTGGTGTTTGTAACCCCAAGAAGTGAAATGGGTCAAAATATAAAATGGATCCACAAACATAATGTTAGATGGAACTATACCTCTAACTTATGCATTATGCACATAAACTAAATTGACCAGTTAAAATGGATTATAGATTATTCTTAAATGCATGATCATAATATAATGGATTAAATCCATGCCCCTACCATTTTTGTATATTAATAAATAGTATTTGAAAAATTGTAAAAATAACATAGTGTGCATGGATATATATTGTGTCAACATTATAAATGTATAATTTTTAAATATATGTAGATGCCAATAATAATTTTTGTTCTATACTTGTGCATAAACATATATCATGCACTTGAAATTGTGAAAATTTATATTTTTATTTTAAAATGTGAGTGCATATGCATGGCATAGTCCCCCATGATCTCTGCCAATGACTAAATTTTGAAACATTTCATAACTCTTGAAACTATAATTTTTGACAAAAAAGATTTTTTTTAATAGTAAAAAGGATTATCTCATGTATAATAAGACCATTTAAATGGACCTTTTTTTACATGAGGGAATTGATTCTTAAAGTCACTATATCAAAATAAAAATTAACTACAAAATGAATAGTAAGATGTAATCATTGAAAAATGTAACATATCTGAAAAGTATGTTAGCATACTAATGTTTTAATCATTTAAAAAAAATTAATCTAAAATATAAGGCAAAGCCTATAATTTATTTAATGAAGATCATATTAACATAATTTATTATCAGTATATTTTGTGTCGCTAGTGCATGATATGGATCATAGCACTCATCAAACATACCAAGTTTAACAAGCAGACAATAACATTGACAATGATGTCAACCAATAAGGTTAATGACCATATATAAGGGACATGTTCAAATGTCTTAAAGTATAAATTACACATACACTAAACATAGATAATTTTAAAAACAAGGGACATGTTCAATATCACACATAGCAATTAAGATTTCATAGATATGTTCTAACAATTTTTTGCACACAAGGGCTAAGGACCACACATAATAGACAAACAAGATCTTATATATTATGTACATGCAATAACATCAATGGAACACAAAACTAGAAATGTAGTTTAACCCATGCATATGTAATGTGATTGTGTCTAAGAAAATGACATAATCACCTATACAATGTAAGATACAAATATTATAAGACATTTATAAATAGTATAGGAATCATAGAATAATAATACATGTATATATTATTACATGTGGATAACATACCCCAATTTTAGCAAGGCTACTAGGTAGTGGCAAATCCAACATCTTGATGTTTGTAAAATTGTGTATTTCCTCTATAACAATCATGAATACTCATAAAATGCATGTGTGATAGAAATAAGATATGTTGTATAATAAACATAAGATGAATAAAATATTAAAAGCATGTAAAATAGATGTCTAACCATGATCAACTCTTGATTTTGGATTTTTATAATAGTTTGATTATTTTTACATTTTGAAATAATCAGTTTTTCAATTTACAGTTAGAAATAATAATAAGTGATGATAATTAAGGTATCGAAAGTAAAATACTTGAGAAAAATTTGAACAATTTGTGACATAGTTAATAGAGAGAAATATTTTTTGGGAATACAACCAATGGCCATCCAGCCTCATACACCTTTGCAAAGATTTGAACCTACATGGGCCTTGAAATAAATAGGACAATTATCTGACTCACCCACATCTCATTCAATACTATAATTTTATAAATATTAATAAAATGATAATGTTATATATAATTATATATAATATTAATATACTATAATATTAATATATATGTAAATAATTAATAATATTTTTATATATTATATTAAAATATATAATAATATATACATTATATTATTATATTAAATGGAGGACATGCCAAACCTGGATCTAGTCTCCCTATTGATAGGGGTTTCTACTTCAGGAGGTTGGAAGACATGGCTAATTTGAAACATAAATCAAAATATTTTACTAAAGCTGCCTCCAAACTGACACCCAGATCTACACCTAAGGGTCTCAGCCCTATTCCTTCCATAACAGTGGTGATATTTGATGAAAAGGAGACTTAGGAAGTGTTGTCCCATGAATAATACTTTATGTTTAATGGTATAACATGCATATTCACTAATCATTGGCCAAAACTAAAATACCTCCATGCATGGATCTTGGAAAACTAAAAACCACTCTGGTAAGGTAGGCTCAAGATTTATCCTAGTGTTAAGAGCTTTTTCATTTTTTTACTGTAGGGAGGACAAATATTTGATCTAAAATTAGTTTTGGAGATTCAATCTTCACCCTTTAATCATGAAACACTAGTCCACCTTATTTAACCTATTTACTGAACCTCTAAATGAAAGACCTATCTAGATTTGTCTTCCATAGCTTCCTTTCTAGTTCTGGTGTGAACATAGCTTTAAAGCTATAGGCAGCTCCTTGGGTAAATTTTTTCAAACACACCCTGACGCTATTATCTTTTACCACACCACCTTTTGCATAATTTTGTTCTATGTTAATACCTCAATGGATCTTCCTGAAAAAGTTATCCTATAAGTAGGTGAATGTTCATGGTCCAAAACCCTTAACTATAAAGGATTAATGTTATATTATTGTATTTGTTTCAACACAAGGGATTTG
>JARHVA010001812.1:0-160000 GCA_037957365.1 Torreya grandis | reverse complement strand
GTGTTTATTGAGAAAACTTACATTTGTTGTAAATGTTGTGGAAGATGTATTAAACTAAATATTGATTCCTATGATCTTGTAATATTTACAAATATATTAATATCCATTCTTGCAGAGTGGTCAAATGTTACTTGTGATGAGAGAGCATATGATTTAACATATAATTCCCAACCTCTCAATAATACATGTAATATCCACGGTTGATAAATGTAATATAAAGTTGCAATCTTAGTTATGATTCCATAAAAAACTAGGAGGGAAATTAACATCTATAGTCTAGTGCAAGCTAAGTGCTATCATAATAAATTAGTAAGTAAGCATCATTGTTTCCACATATTATATTATTTCATGCATAGTGCATGTGATGTAAATAGTTAGAGTATGCTAATAGAAAATGATAAATACTTTCTAGGAATAAATCCTCTCTATGTCAAGTTCAAACCAACTATATATGAAGGGTAATTCTAAGAAAGTGGAAGACCTTAAATGAAATGGAACATTCTGACACAAATAAGAGAAATACTTTGAATATAATAAGTGTTATGCATGTCAATCACTGATATATGGAAGGAAATTTTGAGAAGGTAGGCAACCTAATAGAAAATAAAAAAGGTGTAACTCATTAAGTTAAAAATTATATTGGATCTAATTAAAATAAAAAAATGGATGCCAACCAATGATATATGGAGGGAAGTTTCACAAATTAGAAGACCTAAAAGAAAATAAAAAGATGATGCAACTCATCACATTCAAAATTAGATTGGATCCAAATTAAAAAACAAAATGCCACCCTTTACACCAATTATTTTGCAAATGCACGAGCAAAAATAAATTGAAGAGAAGAGTCACAATTGTATAATTCTTATAGCATATGTTGTTTAAACTTAGAGGAGCTTATCTAAAAAAATTATCCTTCAATGGTCCTCTTGGAATATTGCTTATACCTTTAGCATCGAATGTCTTATATATCTTCTTAATTTCATGCCATTCCTTCTATGCAAATGAGCCAACCTTGTCCTCATATTTTTCATACAAGGAAGGCACTATGTGTGCTATCATCAATAATGCATAGAATAGTGGTAGAATATATCATAAAATTTATTTATACACATCAAATGAAAATAATAAATGGTTGTGCCTACTCAGGTATTAGATATGGAGATTCTTCCAATTGCAAAAATTTCCAATCAGAGAGCATATTATTGGATAAGGGCTTAAATATTAATTATACAAGTAGAGAATATTAGGTCTATTTGAGATACTAATTACACAATTCAAAATAAAAAAATGCTAGAGTGTTAAATGTGTTTATTACTAGTGAGAATTTTCATAAATATAGCAATCTAGAAACAAATTTATTGAACATAAACCCAATCGTTCGGATAGGACCTCTTACCAACATAAAAAAGGGTCAAAAAACTTGTGCATTTGCCAACCATAGAGAGTATCCATATACTTACAATATCCTATAAAAAATAAGGATTAGAGAAACCTTTCATGATGGAAATCATTGATAATATGTTTGAATAGTCCATTCATCATTAATTTTTTAATGATGTATTGCATTTATTACAATAGTCTACATCCAATTATCGGGTGAGTGCACAGGTAAAATTCTCATTTCATGTTAAAGGAAATGGTTTTATTTTGGTTCTCTTGGCTATCAAACAAATTTTTTACATACATGATTTAATTTGGATATCAACAATAAATTATATGTTCTCAAGTTCTAGCTTTAAAATCCCTGGTTGCTTGAAATCCCCCAAACTATCAACCTAAGCTAGCATTATTCAAGGGCTTGATGTAAATCTTCTTCATACCTTGGATGTCTAGAATGACTTTTATTTTATCATCTGCAGTAACTTTTTTGTTTATTTTGGACATCTAGATTGATTTTTACAAGTTTACCCTGATAACGATCAATTTATTTTGGTGTTTTCATTTATTTGTCTAAGCATAAATCACAATCACACTCAAAACATAAGCAAGACATCAGAGAATAAATCATGTAAGAGATAAGATATTAAATGTGTATACCATAACAAAAAAATTCAGGGCTTTCCCTGACACAAAATCATGCAACATAGCAAATAAGCGTTTGATTTCAAATATTAAAAGTCAAGCCACATTCTGAAAAATTTCTTCAAAGAATGCTATCTTCAGAATGTCTACATTGTCCTTATCCAAATAGAGTATAAACAAAAAATCCAATCACAAACTGTTGATTAGATCTACAGTCTAAATTAGATATAATACTTCAACTTTTATCAAAATATACATATTATAAAGATTAAGTTCAAATAGTAATTAGAACTTTTGACAAAGTTTTGTGTCATTTACTATGGTTCGCTTCAACAAAACTATGTCCCACCCAAATAATATGTGAAATAAAAGAATAAGGTTGAAGGCTGAACAACGAAATTTCTTACAGCTCCTTAAGGTGTATTTTTTTGAAGTGCCTAATAAAAGATATACAACAAGCAAGAAAATTCAGTTAGGCTTGAATGCAAATCAATAAAAGAACTAAAAGATCATAGGCAGTTACTTGTTAAATGCCTATGTGAATCAAAACTGATCCCTTTGACCACAAGAACATGCTCGTGATGCCAAGTATCAGAACATGGCTCTTATGTAGGAGTTTCGCAAAAAAATTAAAACAATAAAACATTGCAGCAATCTAGAAATAAGATACAAGCCTACCAAAAACAATTTCACATTTTCAAAAAATAGTATCCAAAATTTTCAAAGCATAACCCACTTGTTCAAAAGTATTACCCAAAATTCAACAAACATCAACCCATTGCCCAATACGCGACTATTCGTAATAACCAAAAGCCTTAAAATGCCATCCCAATTATCCAATGCACAACCACTTTTCCAAGGGAGGGTTAATGAAGGCAAACGCCTCTGCTGGCTACGTGGGTACGAGACTATTGGACTTTATTAAGGAAGGTTGAAAGTTAGAGCCCTCATCCTCGCCTGCTCAAAATCAGAAGAAAATAGAAAACAATAAAATATAATAAAATCTCTGAGAATGCACATTTACAGAGCCATCCAATCCATTCAACAACGGGTTCCTGGCATGCACATTTACGAGACTATTGGACTCAAACCTCGGTAGGCGTAAAGCACTTGTATGTATGGGCACGCTGCGTTCATAAGTTTGATCCAAAATAAATAAAACAAAGCACTTTCTATGTTCATCAAAAATTACAATGCCGCAAAAGCTAATTGATATGATTAAGGTAGTGAACAAATCATCTCAGGTAAACACACATACGGTACTAAAATCTAATCAGAGCTTGAAATGGGGATAGACAATTCACTTACTTTTAACATGAGGAAACGGATGCTTATAAATCACAAAGGCACCATTCAACACCTGTCCCTGATCCTCCAGCGACGAATTGGCCAGCACCGCCGCAATAGAAAAATCCCCATAAGAGTGGGGTTTCAAATCCCTGCGCCACACGAGCACATCGCCCCGATCGCCCACACCTCTGCCCCTGCATAAACATCTCTATCGGCCTAAAACACGATCTCATCATTTCTTTTCTTTCTTCACCCACTAAAATCTACCATTGCCCAGATAGAGATCAATCTCGTCGGTATCGATCTGACTTAGACTTTTGTATCGAAGCAGTTCGAGTCTAATTAACCCGAATTGCCCCTGTACATCTGATTTTCAGATACAAACCAGTTTCTATATCAATTGGAGAGCTTCCAAGAGTTTGCCTTTAATTTGTAGATGCAGTCCGGTCTCTGTGTCGATTTAACCCAGATTTTCTTGTCGGTATAGGGGGAAGAAGCCAATAAAGAAGAATAAGAATAGTAGGGGTGCAATACTGACATGACACGGCTGGCACAAAAAGCAAAGGCATTAAACAACGGAAATTATGCCGGGAAAATCCAGAGACGAAAGACTTTGCTGCCAGCTGTTTTCTTTGACAGGAATGGTATCTCGCAGATCCGCAGACGAAACTGTGGAGAGTTCAAGCCAATTATTTTAATGTTGGAAGTCCAAATGATCTTTGTTTGACTTCGTTTCTTTATAAATATAGGGGATCCACATATTATTAAGTGGGTAAGTAATAACACTTGGAATAAGAAATAAATAAACACAGAAAGAAAAGTGAGACTCTTCCAAATTTAAATATGCATATTTTTTTTTTTTTTTTTTTGGAAATTGTTTAAACATGGTTTATAGAGATAATAAATACTATCCATTTCCAATATGTTTATAATATCTATTATATTATGCATAATTAAGGATTATCATAACTAAGGATTGTTTAATGATTATCATAATGATGATAATGTTTTGTGTGAATGATTTTAGTGGAGATGAAAATTATATGTAATATAGATTTACGCTTTTATGTTGCACATTCTAATCTAATAACCAATTATTTTTTTTTGAGAAATAAAATTTAAGACACTGCAATTATTATTAAACATATTTTACAAGTGCATTCTCTTTTATTAATACGATCAATTTATATATTAATTACAATACAATATATATTTTGATGGGTATAGTTGAATTACATGTGATTATTTTACACAACATAAATGTTTGAAAATTTTAAATATAACAGTGATTTTCTATTTTCTATATCAAATGCATTATTAATTTTTTTGTCATTAGAATGAAGAATAGAGCGAATTTGATTATGAATATAACTTGAACCTTTCTACCTATGTCATCATATGTTAATACAAATAGATAAATACTTTCATAAAGTTGTGAATCTATGTTTTAGAAATCTCAGATGCTAATGTGACTATTTATGAACACCAAATGGAATCATTGTAAATTCTCATATCCACTCTCTCTCTTTCCCTCATTAAAATATTATCCAAGTAAGTTTAAATGTATCAGGGGTTACCCTTAAGTCTATCGCCTAATAAAAAGATCATAGTCACCTCCTTTCACACTTTTGTAGCAACTATTTCATTTACAAATTATGTTTAACATTTGCTAGACAAGGAAGGCCATAGTTCAAATATTCTATTATGTGAAATTGAAGAATTAAATTACCCTTTTATTAGTTGTGGTAATTCACATTATCAATATTCTATACTAGTAATGATCACCAAAGTAAAATATTATTATATTTCAAATTAATGTCATTTCTTTTTTTCATCTAGTCTTATTTATTTGTTTGTTTGTTTGTTTACTTTTATTTACTTTTACTTTATTTTAATCAATCTCAAGAGGCCAAGTAATGATCAAAGTAATCTAATAGCACACAATCATTCCACTTACATAATCTTGCCATAGATTATAATGCACTAAAGACATTACCATTTAAACTAATATTCTTTGACCCAATGACTACTTTGTAAACTTCTTGAACTCTATAGATTCATGCCCACGATTTACATAAATGATACTTAAACATATTAATGTTTAGTTTGGGTGATAGACTATAAATTATTAGTAACTATGGATCAAGGATTAGTAACTCCTGCATAGCAAGGATTATTGTAATCACTTTAACTGATTAATTTGCTCTTTTTAATATGCAGTCAATAACAATTGAGTACTTTTTCATTTTGATATTTGTTTAGAATATTTACAATTTAATAAATAAAAAATAAAATAATTTATTACATTCTTATTGGATAAATTGAAGTTAGAAGACTATTTTTCTAAGACAAATATATTATTTTTTATTAATAAATAGAAAAATAAGTGCAGTGACCAATAAAATTGCAACATTTCACAAAATTAAACATGAATTATTTAGATAGGTAATTTCTCGGGAAGGTCTATTTTTATAGTTAAATATTTTTTTATGTCAATGGATGACATGTGGGAGGATTAAAAGATGGAATATTCATCTCAATTTTAATGTGGACCAACCGATCTAACATGTTAATCAAGAATAAACCAAACCAAAAGACAAAACCAAATTGAAAGTTGTGATTCTTTTTCTACACAACATCAAAGGAGTCCATGCAAAAATAAACAATTTTCATATCTACAACTATAATATAATTTTTAAAGCCCTAATAATTCTTTAACCTATCACAATGCAATTGAACATAATGTTTGGTTCTTATGCCACCTCGCTAAATAAACCTGATGCTATTAATACACATGTTGGGACTAAACTTAATATGTTAAAGTTTATTACACAAAATAAATAAATGATTTATGTGGTGGAAAGGCAAAATCACACAACTCAATTTATCCAAAAATGCATGTATGAAAATTAGAATTTTAAAATTGTATTATGAAACATGTTATGGACCTTCAATTCATTAAGTGACAAAATCATTGAGAAGGCTGCAATAATTACATACATTCAAAAGGTATCTGGGGGTTGTGTACAATTAGTAAATTTTACCAACAGTAAGTTCAAATCTTGCAGACTTGCTGCCCATAATATGTCAGAGATGACGAATTTGTAAGAAAGGAATTCGCTCCCTCTCCAAGACAATTTATAATATTTGTGATTTCCAACTCAAAATATCTACACGAAATTATTCAAGAAGAGTTAAATGCTTTGTAAAGATTTTAATGGAAAAAGAGGAACACAAAATTTAAAATTAAGAATAGTTTCTTTTCATTCCCCTAGGAAAATAAAAACATAAAATATATTAAAAAAAACAAAATCCAAAAATATGTACTTGATGAAATTTTAAATATCTTAATTTATCTAAATAATTGTTTGCAACATTTTTAGAACTTTATAATGGCCGTCAAATTTCTCATCCTTCACCCCAGATTCAATAGATTCACAGTATTGAAAAAAATATGTTATCATTTTTAACCAGAAATTGTGTGTAAAAAAATTAACACTGCAAAAATCAACTATGAAGCTAATTGTGTTTTCATAAAAGTGCAACCACAACCATTAAAATTTAGGGAATTGTGGCATTGGCATTAGCATTCTGGCATGAAGTCGCTGGCATTAAAGCATTGGGTTGATGCAACTGTTCTTCTTCTTGGCATTTCTCTCTCACCTTGGAGTATCTTCATGTCCACCCACGACATTAATTTTTTTTTTTATAGCTACTTAAGGATCGAACAAGCCACCTTTTCCCATCCTTCTACGTGTTCTCGGTTGGCTTTGTCTTCGTTCCAATTGTCAACAGCTAAAAAATAATTTAGAAACAAAAATTCAACAGAAAACTGAATTACCCCTTGACATCTGCTAGTCTATGTGGAAGGAATAGAGAACTCGGAAATCCCTGACCGACCGTTTTGCAAAGGAAAATAGTGCTGGTCATTTTAACATTATTTTTAAAGGTCGCGAACCGCGTCAATGATTTTAATTCATATAGATGTTTATTTTTCCAAACATTCATCTGATACACGTTTTGTTGTTAGGGACGTAAAATACAACCAATGAGTGTAACTTCTTGAAAAATAAGAGGTTTTTTAATAATTGAATTTAATATTTAATTGATAAATTTATCGAGAATTTTTTTTGGATCAATATTAGGGTTGATGGGTTTCTTACCTTAAACAAAGAATAGTTTAGACCACAGTTGAATGAAGGAAAGCGGATCAGAAATCATAAGAAAAAATACCAAGGCAAACATGATCACCATAAAAATAAAAATACAATATATCAATCTAACTATCAATACCAAAAATGTTTATACAACAAAATTAAGTTCCTATCTTATCCTCTTTACAATGATAACTCAATGTCATAGAAGAAAGATCGAGGGATAAATGCCCTTTTTCTTATTCCTTACTACAGTCCATTCTTCTTGATTATTTGAAATCTCAAATACAGCTCCAAAAGGAGAATAATTATCACTTGCAATCCTACTAGAAACAACCTTCCTACATGCTTTATCCACTATCAAAGGCCCATCTAATCCAACATCAGAAGAATTAACCTCTTTAAAAATCAGAAACTGATTCACAATTAAAGGCAAGCAAACATCCTCTACAGCCCCATGAGGGTTTTCTATAGCTTCACTTGCAAACTTAGAAGGAACAATTAAATGAAGGACTGATAGATGATCCTTACTAGCTTCCTTCCACCAAGAAGAACCCACTTTAGGATTGGGACTACTGCAAGAACAAGCCAAATGACTTATTTCAAAACATCTTCAACATCTGAATGATAGCGCCTCATAATCAACAGTTTGTGTTCGGCTATAGCCTTTGACCTTTAGCTCAATGGCTACTAGTAAAGCTTGAGAACTATCCATACACACAAGAATCCTAGTGAAGGTGGTTCTAAAAAATTTAAAGTAGAAGCATCTATTTGCATCAAATCACCTAATGTTCTACCAATGGCCGACAAACAAGAATCTATCTAAAATTGAAGAGGCAGATATGGCAACTGCACCCAAATTGTTCTGACACTAAGATTTTCGAGAAGAGAATTGAAAGATGGAAACCAAAGTTTCAGAAAAAAAAGTTGTACATCCCAAATCTTAAATTACCATGAATAATCTTATTACGAACTACAAAAATATCAAAAACTACAATGAAAAAACCTCTTACACATGAATAAATTTCCACACTATCCTCCATTAATGACCAACATGAATCAATTATCCATTGATGAAGAGAAAGGAAACTAGACCAAAATACATCGAACTTACACAATAAACCTCACTCTATATACCACTCCTCGCAGTATATCACCACCTCAAGAGCTTCAGCCTCAAATGAGATTAACGAAATAACCTTAGTAGTGGACGCCACTAACTTTGTACCGTAAAAGACCGATTTAGCAAAGGATTTGCCCCTTGATAAATTATTTAGCTCAGAAACTAGGTCAGTCGCACTTCTGTCTTCCCTTACATGAATAGCGAAAGGGTTTGCATCACCTAAACAGCTTCCGGAATTTCTCTCCAGCGAAGGCTTGAGGAGCGCATGAGTCTGCCTACGAATATACGGTGTCCGCCTGCCTTAGTCGCCTGAAGTCCCGCATCATCAGGAACCCGATTCTCCAAATGGACTACCCAGTTGGTGTCACCCGACTCTACAATCACCATATCAGACTGTGGAGAGGCGCTACAGCCGGGCAGAACAGATGCCGACATTGCTACGGGCAGTGCAAGGAGTCACCGAAAACCCGAGGTTCGCTTAGGGCAGATCGATTTAATGGAAGAATTGTTTTATTATTGGAAAGCTTTCACCCATTTAAGAATTCTTAATATAACACTCACGTGATATTTTTTATAATTTCTATCTCTATCTCTCGCAATGATGCATAGTTGAACCGTTGGCTTATCTAGAAGGATTAAATTTGGAAAATAAAGCAAGTTAAAAGATTCTTGCAAAACTAAGATAAATAAAATATCATGACTGCAATAAAATTATTCTACTTAAATGTAAATGGAGATGTTTAGAATATGGCTATATTATTGTTTTTCATTTATGTGGATTTGTTTTAAAGTAAAATAAAAATATAGATATAGTAAATAATAGTGTCTCAAATTTTAAGATTGTTTTTTTTATTATTTTTGATATTATTTCATATTATTTTTTATATTATTTCATAGTTTAAAATTTAATATACCCATTTTGCTTGTTAAATTAGTTGTGAGATATTTAATATGTTTATTTCAAAAATATTTTGATAGATTAATTTTAGATTTGTTATATGATTTTATTTATTAAATGATTTATTATTAATTATTTATTTTATTATATGTTTTTAAATTTTTTACTGATCGGTGATAATTAAATATAAAGACTATATAATTTTCTTCTTTAAAATTTATCACTTGATACAAATATATATAAATAATATAAATATAATGACAAAGTTTTAATATTCTAAATTACATAAATATAAATATTATTATTGATGTTTAAACTTAACATAATACATTAAATATATATAACATAAAGGTTAACGACCTTTTTAAAATATAATTAAAATTGTGATCAACCTTTCAATAAATAGATAACTTATAATAATTTAGATTTAAATATAAATAAATAATATTTTAATATTTATTTTAACTTATAATAAAATAATAAACTATATAACAATTTATAATATTATTAGATTATTTATATATATAAATAAAAATAATAATCTAGTAAAAGAATCATTTACACATTTTCTTATGTTTATTGAATAAAGGACTTTACCAGCATGGATTTTGTAATTTTGTTTTAGTTTTTTAAAATGATAAAAACCCTTATTTTTTTTAATTTGTGGGAGGATAAGCCTCAAAACAATTCAACTATATTTTTATTAAAAAAATGCTCAAGTGCAGATCTAGTTGTGATCTATGAAGAGATGCATGGGGCTCAACATAACCATTTTGTTTAGAATATGTGTAAGTTTAGTTAGTTTTTTTTAATTCTCAAATGGGTCTTTGGTGATGGCCATATCTTATTTTCATGTAGTAATATATTTCAATTGATTTTCAATTATTTATTTTGATAAAATTAATTTGATCTTTAATTTATTTAATATAACAAAAGATAAAATATAAATTTGATAATATTTATTTTATGTTTTATACTATTTTTTTTTTTTGGGTAAGTAACAAGTATTGAAATAATAGCATGGCATTTGGTTTTATGTGTTTCTATCTCAAAGTCTTTCACCATACCTCTCTGATTAATAATTTCCCTCTCATTCAAGATGCACAAATTCAATGTGTTTTATTTCACTATTTAAGGTTGGGATTGCTTCCCGAAGAAGCATGCCATATTTAGTCACAAGTGAATGTGTAGATATTATTAACCCCTTAGACCTCACATAATTACCTTAGATTATAAGGTGATGTAAAATCATGAGTTCACATTGAAAAATATTTTATTAATTTCATAACATACGTATATTAGATTATATATAAGAATATTTAAAAGTGAGGATCAATATATTCTTATATTACAGATAAGATTTAAAGACCTAAATTTTATTCACATCTAATATTCTTATATGACTATTTTATGAGTGCTTATAGCTTCTTTTATCAGCATTTCAAACCAAACAGTGAAGTTTAATATAGTCTAAGATAAATTGGTATGAGATTATTTCATATGGGCTCATATCTCATAAGGTTAGATTAAACCCAATTCATAAGACTCTTTAAAATTTGGTATTCTACCTATATTAGTTGGACAATATTAATTATGCGAATAACCAAAATATCATTATTATGCATTAGAGTGAAATATATTAGTATGTATTTTTATAGTTTAGGTTCAAATGCTATTCACAAATATTTTTAAATTAGATAAATAATTTGATTGATTTTCATACAGCAAGAGAGGGTGCTACACATTAGTATCATAATGTCATTCAACACTTGTTGGCTTATTGGGAAAACCATGTATTTTCATTAGTTTCATTATTATTTTATTTTATTTTTAAATTTCTTAGAGATAATACTTTACCTCACCTATTAGTTGACCACATTCTCTATTTTAATTTTAAGTACATGTGTTAGATCATAGTAGTTATAGACATGGAAAAGAGAACGACCTTGTGATATAAGTAGTTCTACCATGCGAATCATATTAAAAATGAGAAGATATTATGTTTGGTAGACCTATATATATTGAGATACTTGAAATTATTAGAGACATCATGGATAAGATGAATCATACATAAGATTAAATAGTTGGGTGGATTACAGATTGTCCCATAAATAAGACAGCTTATAATGTTTAACATGAAGAGAAATATTAATTCATTTCATCATTGAGAACCCACTAAGGGAGTTCATTATAGTGACATAATACACGAAAGCTCATATTGGATCATTCATGAGATTAAGAAGGTTAATCCTCATAATTTGAATATATGTAGCTTTGAAAGAGAGGATAGAGTTTTGCAAGTTGGAATAGGATGATGCTTCATGCTAAGATATTTTTATAACAATAGAAAGGATAATTTTTTTATATTTTAGTTAAATAATTAGGTGTCCCTATGGTGGTATCATATGGTGTGTGTGTGTGTGTGTGTGTGTGTGTGTGTGTGTGTGTGTGTGTGTGTGTGTGTGTGTGTGTGTGTGTGTGTGTGTGTGTGTGTGTGTGTGTGTGTGTGTGTGTGTGTGTGTGTGTGTGTGTGTGTGTGTGTGTGTGTGTGTGTGTGTGTGTGTGTGTGTGTGTGTGTGTGTGTGTGTGTGTATTTATAGTTATAGTTATATTTGAGGAACTATTAGAGAACCACATTTTTCAGACACTTATTTCTCTAAGAGGATCAATGAGTTTCATTCCCTCAAAAATGTAATATGATAGTAACAAAGTATGATGAACAATTTTTTATCTTTATTAAAAATATCCACTATCTAAAATATAATCCAACTATAAAAATTAGGTATATTAGTGGACTAACACCCACCATTGGGAATCAAGTGCAATTTTTTCATCCTTCTACTTTGTTTTAGTCCAATAAAGGTTTTAACATGTAACTCTGTGATTGTTTTTGATACCATAAAAATATAAATCACCATTTGAGGTATGATCTCTGATGAAATGATTTTTAAGATGGATGAATTGGTATTCAAACCTATAAAACTAGGAGTGTTGAACCGTAAAATAGTCAATCGGGTTATCGATAACACAAACATGATGGGACTAGAGACATGCCAACCAGTATTTGGAAATACATGTTGAAAACTATCAAGTTCTTCATTTTTAGTGGATAAAAATATGTAAAAGGATGTTCATAACTCAAAAGCCTCACGTATTTGCACTTTGGCATGGACCCATGGTTAAGTATCAATTAAGAAAGGACACATTTACATTTATTGGTATTACACTTTTCTCATATACCCTTTGATGATATTATATCAGATCACAAGAAAGGAGGTGTTAACTATATTTATAATAAATAAGAACTTATTTAACATAGTTTTAATATTATATTTTCTTATCATAGAGGTACCATGATTAGTTTGGTGCATATGTATCAAGAATTATTTTTCAATCAGTCCTAATATTATTTATTAATGATGATATGAATTGATAAGGGTTTCCATTGAGTCCATCAGGGTGTCCTTTGAGTTGACATGGCGCAATGAAACATTTAACAATTGATATACGCAAGCAAGCATGGATCTCAACAACATTATTGGTGATGGTAGTCATCTTATGTGTAGTCTTTATATGTGACACAATTAATCATATGGTCTCTTGGAATATAAAGATTGGGAGGTTGAATATGAATGCATACATTCTGTAACATGTGTGGATAATAATCCAAAGATATTGAGAATGGGAAATATAGTTTAATAAATCCAAAGGATTTATGGTCATGACAATATAAATATGAAAAACTAAAAAGAGGCCACATATAACAACAATTTATGGTATGAGCATTGAAGGAGGAGCCATAGGTCATATTATGGAATCCATAGTGTAAAATTACATAGGTAAAACTATTGAAAAAGAAATAGAACTTGGTTATGGCTACCACAATGGATATAAAGTCTTAAAAAAATATAATCATTTAAAGAGATAACACCACATGGAAAGTGGTAGGTATAAAAATAGTATGAGCTGAGGCAACAAAAAAAAAGAGACATTTTGCAAATATTTAGTTAAAATAATGTAGATAAGACTAGAGATGGATATAATAAGCTCTTAATTCAAAGGATAATACTATATAAAATAAGGAAACTATGATAAGAAATGACAGTCATCTAACAAACACACTAAAAGAATGGAGAAAATAAAGGAGCATCTATATGTAATATTCAATTTATAATAGCATGATGGACTACATCTCTCAATTAAATGAGAATTACCATTAGTTAGATCCACCAATTAATAATCAAGATAAATTTATAGAAGGAAAAAATAATCATATATACAAGTAAGTGTGTCAAATGAGAGGTTCACTTATTTTAATATCAATTTTATTATGTTGTTTCTATTCATTTACTTTAAAGGTTCAATTGATCAAAATGTCAAAGGGCTTTTAGTATAACCTTGATCTCCAAATTTGTACGTTTTAAGAGGTGAAATAGATAATAGTGATATAATTATATAATCACATAATGAGGATGAATAATGATTGTGTAACCACACATCTATTTCCAAGTTGAGCATAATATTAGTATAGTGAATACACTTTCTAGTGGGATGAGTCTCTAAAGAAAATATTATAATGATGATTAAAAATGGTTAAACATATATTTTAAGATAATTAAAAATTTTCAATATGAATTAAATGAAAGTATTTATTCAATTTTATTTTATGGTCTTCTTCTAAGAATTATGAGGGTATTCAGGTCAAAAATGATAACAAATAATCTCATATCACTAAATATATTTTATAATTATGCTATGACCAATCAAGTTTAAAATCATGTAAAATAGGTTTTAGATATATGGTACATTATTATTACTCTTTGTAGTCATATCAAATGTGTAAATTGGCAACTTGAGTGTGGCTTGTGACACCCAACCCATAGGTCCCTCTTGCTTGCTCTTATGACCCTATTAGGCACATTTTCACTAATTCTCAACCATCTATAGCCTTTTAGGACCTGATTTTACCTCATCCACGAAGAATTTATAGTGATAATTTCATCCCCTTGGGTTCCATTCCTTTAGGACTATAGTGCCTAACTTGGACTATAGCGCTAGACCCTAGGGTGCCTTTTTTTAACACTCTTGTCCAAGTGCACTATTACTTCTAACAATCAGTTCCTTTCAATTCTTATTCCTCTTCTTGTCATCCTAATGTGATTAAATTCGACCCATGACAAAAATATCCCTATAAAATCCCATTTAAAGTTCATTTAGAATGGATTGGAAAATATCACAAAGCAACCAAGAATACAAGTAAGACTACCAAGGCATCTTCCCTATTATTTTCATACAGCTAATTAATACTAATACAAGCTTATTCAAAGTCTTACACCAATCCATATCCACTGCAAGCACATTTAGTTTAGCATTTTGCATCTCCATACACACTATTGCACAAAGAGCATCAAGTGGAGAACTACATATGGCTTGATCCCTCTTCAGAGTATTGGTATATAGGAAGCAAGCTGACATAAAGGGTGTGGATACACGTTCATTGTATATTACACATACTAACCCGCCTCTTTTCTAAATTTTTTAAAAGCAAAATGGAGTTTAGGGTTTGAAGACTACATTAGTTCTATAAGGAGTTTTGTAAACATTGAATAGTCAAAATTTCATGGGTAGGCTCACACAAACACAAAGAATAAAACCCAAAAAGATCAAGTCTCTTAGACAACAATGATAGAAGAGGACTATAGCACTAGACCCCAGGGTGTCTTATTTTAATGATCCTATTTAATCATAAAATAAATCCTAGATCTTGATTTATGATAGTGTCCCAATCCTACATAGTAAATTCTAGACCCTGCAATAGCCATCTTAGTCAGTTTCTAGGTAAGTCTCATTTTCTCTCCCTTATTACTATTTTTAGAAAGCTTCAAATTATAGTCAAATTATACAAATCAGTACCTTAATGATTTGATGTTTATTTATTGATTTTATTACTCCAGACCCTTAACTAAATTAAGAATAATATACCATCATTCCCAAAATTGTTTAATCATTTGGTGAACCCAACTTACTTTGTTTACACATAAAACCCATAGAAACCCTGGGGTAAACTTCCTATAGATTTTTTATATTTTTTTAAAAATTTTACCTGCATAATAAAATAAAAAAATAGTATTAAGTTTTAAAAATTGGTAGTAATTTTGAAATAATTTTCTTTCAAACCTTACTTGCCCATACTAGGTCCCTATATTCTCCAAATATTTTTCCTATATTTTTATAATTTTTTTACTTACATAATTAAATAAAAAAATTGCATCAAATTTTAAAATTCCTTTGTAATTTGAAAATAATTTCATTCAAAACCCTAGTTGCATGTACTAGCTCCTATTTTCTTCTTGAGGTATCACTTTATATCTAAAATCAAATTTCAAAAATGGATCTCATTTATTTTCAATTATTTCTTGCATTTATAAAAAATAATGAGACCATACTTGGTCCTATCATGTACATAAATGATGAAGTCTACCATATGTTAATACAAAGGTTCTTTTTTTTGCATTTCATGCTTACTTTTCATAATTTGGGAAGATATTAAGAGAGTTATTGTTAAACATGTTAAGATACCTATTGTCTCACCTCCCTTGGAGCATCTATCCTATGATGAGTTATATTGCATGGTCCATTTTAATCTTTCCTAGGTCACTAATCGTCACCAAAGATCCTAGTTGACACCATTTGTCCCTCCACCACCTCAACCTCTCGATTATCTTTTCTCTCCTCTCATAGCTACTACTAGTCCTATATGGATAGTAGATAATGTGGTTAGAGATGTTACTCAACATTCTTCCATGCCTCCTCCACCTAGTTAAGCCTCGTCATCCTCTTATTCCTTCCCATCCTAGGCCCAACTCAATTATATAGGTAGTTCTGCATAAGGCATATGATATTGTTGATTAGTTGAGAAACACACCAATTAAAAGTTTCATATTAGAATTGATTCATAAAGCTAATGTGCTCAAATACATTCTTTATTAGGTACTCACTTAGACTCCTATGCCCATTAATTCAGATCATTCTTATTTTGCATAAGTGGTTAACACATTAAAAACTATAGAAGATGATATTTATTTTGTCCATGAGGACATGCCATCTTAGATAGTTATTGATCAAAATTTACCATTATTCATAAAAGTCCAAGCCAAAACTAGTGCAGTGAAGAGAGTTCCAATTGATAGTAGTTCTAGACTAAATATATGTAATATAAAATTCTTACAAACCATGGGTAAAGATATGTCATCCATGTAAAAATCATATAAGAATATTAGAGGGTTTGATGATATAACACAATAGACATTGGGTACCATTGTCTTAGATATAATGGTAGGGCCAAAAATTCTCTCTGCATAGTTATAGGTCATGTCAAGTCCTTGTCATTATAATATTTCACTTGAATGACCTTGGATACACGTCATGGGGGAAATTCCTTCTACTCTTCATTGATGTGTTAAGTTTATCCATGAAGGATATATATACACATGCCCAATATATAACCAATCATTCAGATATTATCATATTTTAGTGTCATATTTGATTATTTCACTAGATGGGACACCTCATATCATAGCTCAGTCATCACCTCGTTGCATTTGTCTTGATTAAATACATACATATGAGGTAGGAGAGACTAACTCCTCGTACACCTCCACTTATAATTGTGTCCTTAGCTCTAGATATTCAACTAGCCATAACAACTTCAGCTATTACATCTACTTTATCGGTCATGTTTCCTACACTGGTTACAATTATCCATTCATGGATAGTAGTTCCAGTAGTACCAATTGACTCTATAGATATAGCTACTTCATCAGTTATAGATACTCTCACAAAACCTCTATCTTGTAATAATATAGTTGATGAGACTTCTATATCACAACTACCCCTTGTGGTAAATTCTAAGTTACTATATGTACATGATGTTGATATAAATTCTTAAGCTACTTCAAATGATGATACAACATCCACAGTCACAGATTACTATTTGTGTGGATTTAGCTTTACACCAGTTGGCCCAAGAGAGTATCAAGATGAATCTAAAGATCTCATTATATATCCTACGTCACTCTTAGCATCTTGTACTACACTCTCAAGATATACTCCATTTTCATGGCCACAGATAGATCATTTAACACACATAATTCACATGGTTACCTCTATGGATATAGAGCTAATCATTCAGATTTAGGTAGATAATACACATCATTAGCCATAGATTATGCTATAGATGTTACCCAATCATAGATTGAACACAACCTATAGTATGACATAGATCTATTAGGAGATTATCATAGTAGGATGGTCAGCCATTTGCCTTTTTCATAGGATTACAGGCCATGATACAAAATCACGTATAACTTTATAGTAGAGATTGGATAAACTATAGGTTCAAGGTATGATTCATATTACACCACCACCATCACTAGCTTCATTACTTTCATCAAAGCCATCTACTACTATAGACATACAATTCTTAACACCATTTACGTTGAAATTATTAATCTTACTCGAATTGCACTCAAATGCACATTTTAGGTTAAAATCTATAAAAAATATATTAAATAGTTTGAACATATCATTTACAAGTGCCATTCAAGGTCAAAGAATCCCTAAATAGGTAAATGCATTTTATGGGCTAGCTAACTTTTCTCAAATCATTTCTAGTCAAAATGACCATTTCACTATTTAGTGCTCTATATCACTCTTTTCTTCTAAATTTATTGGTACATGTCATGTACCTTTGTTATTTTTTATTGGAAACATCCTAAATGGGAATAAAGTTCTAACGCATCTAGCATCACCTTCTAATTCTTCTCAAGTCAAATTACAACCCAATAATATGACCTTCTGACCATTTTGTTTAGTTGAGGGCCAATTTTCAAATAATTGCACAAATGTTGATTAACCTTGTTTAAGGCTAATTAATCCAAATCAAGGGCTTAAGTGAATTTTCCATGAGAGTTGTTTAATATTTCATTTTGAAAATTGATTCTTATTATCTGCATCACCTAATGACATCATATATGGGGTGGCATCCATCAAGCCATAAGTGCATAAAATTTTAGGATTATGGGTCATCCATGCCTAGTTAATACCTCCCATTCCTCTTCAATGCCCCTTCTTCCAAGGTTTTCTTGAGGATAATTATGGATTTAATTCTAAATAATAGGATTATCTTGAACTACACATCTTCATCTCAAGATGGACATTTGAGGTTGATCCTGACCAATCTCAAAAATCTATAAATAGAGAGGCCATGAACATCATTTCTAAGCTATTTTGGTGAAAGGTTATTATGCTCAAATATCTCTAAACTTGAGCATTACAAAGTTATAATGCTAAATTGTTTCCACAAAGCTTCATTTATAGGCTAGTTTAGTGATTTATAATCAAGAGCCTAGGTTTTATAGAGTGCTCTTAAGGCATTGGAGGAGCTTAACACCATTGTTGACAAAGGCAAGGATGCTTGATCAAGGGAGAGCATATTTTTGAGCCACATAGGTATGGTGAATCCATTTGGAAAGGTAATATGGTGATTTCTTTCTTTCATTTGTTTCTTGTTATCTTTTGTAATTCCCATAGGAATAAATAGGATTGGTTAGTTAGTTCTTTATGCATGTTTCATTGTTTATGGACTAATGGTTGACTAACTTGATTTATAATCCTCTCTACATCTTGGCATGCCTGGTGGGACTAGATGCATCCTACACCTAAAGGAGATCCTTTTGCAACCTTAAAATATTTATTTAGACTTTTATAACTCTTGAAAATTGGTTTTCTAAATTTATTTTGCCATTTTTGGTTGCCACAATTTTTACACAGTAACCAACATCGGTAGAAATACTAACATCAATTACTTGGATTAACCGATGTTGGTCATCAGAACCAACATTGGTTAGATCTCGATGGGCTGTAACTGACATCGATCACTATGTTTTTCCAAAACATAGACCCGATATCTACTTTTATAAAGTTTCTTGTTTCAAATTCAAAAGGGCTTCAAAGATAAAGGACATGCTAACAATTTTGCTGTAGGATCAAGTCTAAAATTTTCTTAAAACATGTTTAAATCACCTTTTTATGCTTAAAATGTGATTAGGTACTTTGTTTTGGTGTTTAACAAGTAATTTTTAGTGAATGTTTTTCAAAGTTTACAACTAAGACCAAGGATTCAAATTAATGCCACCAAACATTTTATTTAGGTTTAAAATTGAATGCACTTGTTAATTCATTTTTGTAATAGTTGATTTGATTAATCTTGTTTGAAAATAATAATAATGTTACGTGTATGCTCTTCCATTTTTCCCCTATAGGGAACCCTTGGAATCAAAATCACCATTCCTATTATAAGTAGCCTAGTCCAAGGCTTAAAAAGAAAGTCACCTAAAGCACTCCCCAAAAACTCACTAAAGTTTGGGTGATCTTGAAAATGACCCTAAAGTCTTTCTATTTTCATGCTTTCTTTGTTTTTATGCAACTTGGCTTATGAGGGGGACTTCATCACCTCTGACAAGTTCTTTAGGGAAGCTTTAACCTGCGATTTCATCTCCTGACATTGACTTCATTTGACTCCTTTTAGAGTTGCACATGGGACGTAGTAGTACTTTGGACATCACACTACACTGAGTGAATAATAGGATGTAGTGGTTGCATAAAAGACTAGACCTTTGCAACAAATCAAGTGATAGAGACCCAAAATTCATGCTTTTCTTTTGCATTGTTTGGCTTGAAAATCATTATGCAATTGATTCCCCTAGAATGTTCAAAACATGATAGTTTAGTAGACCCCACTTTGCCATACCATGTCAGTTTAGATTTAAGACATTTTTTTTGTTATTAGCTTACTTGGTCTTGACATATGTCTAAAACTACTTGTTAACTCAATGAACTTAACCAAAACACATTATCTTCAATTTTTTTGAGCAATGGAATCATTACATTGTCCAAATGGAGAATCCATCTTTTCCTTATTTAAATTGTTATCAAAAGCTTTGTGTCATGACATCCACTTTGGTGCATTCATGCTTCCCAATTGAGTATATAACTTTTACCCAATTTATTTAAATCCATCATTTATAATCCACATTAAAAATTGGACCTTTCTGAGTTCTAAGGGTTGGTGTGTCAAAGTGGGTTCACCATTTATGCACTAAGCTTATTTTAACTTGGGTTCAATTTTATATTTAGATTGAATGTTATTTATTAAGACTCAAAATCACATTATCATCTTGGTGGACTCAAATCATATTGTGTATCACTCATGCTTTGGGTCTTAGAACATATTTTATCCTACTAAAATCATGTGGTGACATTGTGCTACCCATTTCATCCTAACTTTATACTTAGTGATTTGCGTATGTCTTTACATCTTGAGTTTCTTAGTTCATTTTGTCTTCTTTATAATCTAGGGAGCTTTCCTCTAAACTTCTAGGGTCAACTTGCTGAAGTTGAAACTAGCTTTTGTAGTGTGGATGTATCACAAAGATCTAGGCTTTGGTGTACTAGTTATCACCTTGGGTCTCTAAGTTACCTTACTCTCTTTTCATCTATACGATTTTAACTTTAATATAGGTTGAGTAATTTTGTGAACCAAATATTCTAAATTGTGCATGGTTTCAAAACACCCTCCCTTATAGTCTCATTGGTACCTTGGTGGTTGAAATTTGGTCCAAAGTTAGTCAAACACACAAAACATCTATTTTTAGACATGACTCAAAGGTTTACTCATAGTGGGGCCTCTTATGGCCTTAGTTATGAGGATGAGAAATTTCATGATGGTCAAGATAACCCCGTTATTTTTGATGATATCCCTGTAATAGTAGAATTTGAAGATGATTATAATGAATATCAACCCCAAGAAGATCAAGATGAAGCCCTTATTTGATTGATAGAATCAAGTGCTAGACTAGCTTCTGACTTTCCTATGGAAGAATTATATACCTTGGTTAGTTAAGGAGAACAATGACTGCAAGAGCAAGATTTTGCACAAATAGACATACATTCTTCTTCTAACAAAGGAAAGGAAATACAAATAGAGTCAAAACCGACAAATTTAGATCTTTTATATAAGATCAAGATAACAAGTCAATGATATACATATCAAATTATCATAGACTTAATTGACTCCCTAGTTGCCACTTCAATTCACAATAAGGCTTTGAAAGAACATGAAGATATGGTGGACAATACACAACAAATATTGAATGAGAACATTTCCATAGTGTATCAAGGTAATCTAACTAAATAGGTAAAGTCACAAGAAACCTTACAAGATGTTCCATTTGACACAGAACATATGTTCTTCAATCATCAATAAACTCTTGTTACTTTACAAACTCAAAAACCCAAACATTCAGTTTGAATTGAAGAAATCCCTCAAACAAACCAAAGATTGGTAAATAAACATAGACATTTCCAAAATAAATAAAATGCAAAACAACCAAATTCAAAGAATGTTTTACAATCCACGAATCAATGGCCTATGTTCTCAACTCAAGCAGCAAATCAAAACCAAATCATGGATCGAAAGGTATAGGCTCCCTATAGATCCATACAAAACTAGGGGCACATTCCACCCCAATAGTAACAAAACTAGGGGTACATTCCACCCCAATAGCAATAGAACCAAGGGCACATTCCACCCCAACAACATATTATCTAATCCAAAAATGCACCAAACATGCAATAATGGAATTCTATGAAGGAAAATGTCCAAAGATTGGAGATGAACAATAGAGTCAAAAAGTATAAATTTGATGAGATATACCCAAATCTATTTGACTTATCTATTCTCCAAAACCCCTTTCCACCTCACTTTGAGGTACCCAAATTTTACAAATACAAAGGGAAAGGAGACCTGTGTGAACAGATACAAGCATTCTTTGTCTTGTGTCAAGAGGTGGAGAGCATTCATGGGCTACTTTCAACACAATTTAACAGACAAATAGTTGGCTGATATCTTTGCATAGAATTAGCATGCTGAAGTTGCACATAATCTATGGTTGGCTTGTTCTAACTCATTTGAAGAAATTGTTGACAAAGGAGTGTAGATTGAGAAGGCTCTTATTTCTAGGGGCCTTGTTAAAATATTTGCACAAGGATAAGCATCTAATCAGACTAAATCACCAGCTTCTTAAATAGTTACATAGGATAAATATAAGGGCTTTCACAAAAATAAGAACATGGTTGGAAACAAGGTGATATAAACAAGTCATATACAAATTGTACAAACTATGCCTCCTCCAAATATACAATTAACTCCCTCAAATCCACTACCTACTTTGCAAAGACAACCTCCATCAATGGTGTTTCATAACAATTTTAGAGTCTTTAGTAAGTTAGGAGAATCGGTTGAAGTAGTTTTATAAAAATTAATTGTAGCTAACTTAATTATATGGCCAGTATCAAGGTTATTTCCTCAAGATCAGCCAAAAGTAGACTGGTACAAACAGAAGGAATGGTGTAACGTTCATCATGTTATTGGTCATGGTACATAACATTACATTCAATTATGACATATTATTGAGGACTTTATTTAAAATGATGAGTTTTAAATTAAGTTGGATCCTAATCATGACACAAATTAGGATATAGGAATCTACAAAGACCCCTCTCCTTGACATGATCCACCACCACCAAGAAACAATCAAACTAGTCACAATCAAGGATAGACCCAGAATCAAAACCAACAATAGGGTCAAAATCATAATGAGCATAATCAAAATCATGATCCCCACACTAATAATGTGGCTTATAAAAATGTGCCTTATGACTATAATAACACTGTGGGATGCATTTTTGCAACCCACATATCCACTATTACTATGACACCATGTGGCCTATCTCATATTCCTTGAAATATGAGACCCATCATTATAGGGTCAACACCCTCTCCCCTAGTAATACCATGTTGAGCTCACATCATCATGTTGCTACTCCATTTACATGGGTTACTAATCCTGAACAACAGTACCATTCTTCTAGAGGCTCCTCACTAATCCAAAATTATAGGAATACTGTTAATCACCCATGAATCGCCATCCAAGGCCCTTTTTATTGTCCTTATAATTATTATGACTCCTTGCCACCTCTAGGTTGTGCAGTCGCAACTAGACACATATGAGTTACCATCTAGGGCCCTTCACCCACTTCTTTCCATAAACCCAATGAGAACATTGTGTGAATTATTACAAAGCTGAATACTGTCCCAACAAAGACTAAACTAGTTCAATCCATAATTCAGAGGCCTTATAATCTAATGGACCAATTAGATAAAACCCTTGCACAAATTTCTATATTAGAACTCTTGCAGACATTTGATGTCCATAGAACCATCCTTAAAAAACTTTTACAAGAGTTTATTGTGCTTAGTGATATAAACCTTGATCAGTTCCATAACCTAATTAGATATTTGTCCTCATTTTGGCAAATCATGTTTGATCAAAAGGATATGTCCACCCTTGGCCCAAACCACAATAACCCACTATACATTGAGATAATCATTATGGATCATAAGATGAAGTGGCTTTTTATAAATAATGGTTCAAGGTTGAACATCATATCTCTTAAATTGGTGTAATGATTGGGTTACATGGACAAATACATTCAACCAGAGACCATTACAATCAAAGCTTATGATAACGTTGAGAGGGAGTCATCTAGTACAATTTGGTTTCCAATCATGATTGGGGCTATTTCTCATCACATGTTATTCCATATTATGGATATTGAGCTTCCTTACAACATACTTCTTCATCATCTTTGGATTCATGAAGTATAGGCAGTTCCATCTACTCTTCACCAATGCCTTAAGTTTCCCCATGGTGGGATCGAGGTTACCATTCCCACTGATCAATGACCATACCAGTATTACAGACATCTCGAAGTAAACTTTCAAAATTATAACTATTGCCCATGTTTTGAATTCATTGCAAAGAAGAACAAAGCCATCATTTCTCATCCATCTCCATCTAATTATTTAGACCCTGGTGATCTAGCCTCTACCTCAACTGGTCCATTTCCCACAGCGCTGGCCAAGTAGGTAATTATTAAAGACACATGTATTTACACATATCATCTAAAGGATGTCCTCTATATTATAAAATTACCAAAATCCCCTAAAATATTTGGTAGGCCCAAACCTTGCTAGACTCCTAATAGACCTGATCAGATTTGGCAACCAAAGAAGAAGAAACTAAAACCTGATGTGGTTTTTGTGCCCACAATTGCACCAAAAAAAGATTAAGAGGCTTTTATCAAGGTAGATTGGTTATATTCTGAGGGCCTTACAGATTGTTTTCAAAATCTAAAGTATCCTATCCCTAACAAGATCATGGATCATCTTGAATATACAAGGAAAGGCCTTGGCCCCCAGGTGTAAGGAATTTTAGATCCCTTATCAGCAAGAGTTGTCAATGGGAATAATGGTATTTGATTTAAACCACTAGAGGATGACCTCGTAACATTTGGTAGTGATTCTTTTGAAGTGACTGGTAGTAAGACTCCTAGCAGTGATGTAAAATCCCATTATTGCCTTCTTGATGAGCTTGTTGATTTAGATTTGTTTGATTCAAATGCCATATTGACCATAACACTTATTGGAGCTTCTTGTAATGAAGCAAAAAGTCATCCTATTGGAGCTTCCCATCTTGAAGTAAAAAATCATCCTAGTGGTGCTTCCCTTCCTAAAATAGGACATTATATCTTTACCATTGGTGCTTCTCATCCTAAAGCAAACCCTCATTTTAACCTATGTGTTAGCCATCCTGAACTCATAGATTAGGATCAATACAATTTAGTCATATGCCTTGATAAGTTTCAAAATGAAGAATTAATTACAGAATACATGGGCCTATGAGATACAATCCCCATTGTTGATCATAAGTAGGGTTTTGATTTTTCATTGAATCTTTCTACCTATTTTGGAGAGCATGTAAACTTTCTTGGTCATAATAAAGAAAAAATATCAAGATCTTTAGGTGAAAACCTCTTTGAGGAACTTTTTTATTAGGGAAAAATTAAAGAAAAAGATAAGCCTTTGAGTGAAAACCTATTTCAAGTGCTCCCAAGCCAAAATGTTTGCTCATCCCCTCATTACATAGAAAATCCATCTAGCCCAAATTCCATAGCTAGTACAAGCATCTCTTGAGAACAACATCAAATATTTGAGCATCTTGCTCTTGAGTTTCTAGAGGTCTTTGCCAATTGGCCTTTACCTAAGAAGGCAAATTACGATTCTTCATATTATCCAGATCTTTGGGAGGAACAAAAAGAAGATATAGCACAAGAAGATGATCACGACCATACATTGCATACAATTCTAGAAGATGGATCCACACTCCTTATGGAGATCACAACAAAAGTGAATTTAGGAACCCATGAAGATTCCAAAAAATGTTTATCTTGGAGCTTCCCTTATTGAATTAGAATGAGAAGATATTATATCCATTCTTAAGGCTTATATAGACATCTTTGCATGGGCATATTCTTATATGACATGCTTGGATCTAGATTTAGTTGTTCACCCTAATGCTAAACTAGTCAAAAAAAAGTTAAGAATGATGCATCCATGCATCACCCTTGTGGTTAAGGTTGAGTTAGAGAAGTTGTTAGAAGATAATTTTATCAGACCACTGGACTACTCTGAATGGATTTCTAACATAGTGAAAATAAGTAAAAAGATGTTATACATATGTTTTTGTATTGATTTTCATGATATCAACAAGGCATATTCCAAAGATGATTTTCCTCTGCCCAACATCGACATGATTGTTGACTCAACATCTGGGTACGAGATGTTATCCTTAATGGATGGATTTTCTAGTTATAATTAGATCAAGATAACCCTGAAGATCATTATAAGACCACATTTACCACTCTATGGGGAACATTCTATTACCAAGTCATGCCATTCAGTTTGAAGAATGCTGGAGCCACATATCAATGTGAAATGACTCTCATCTTCTATGACATGATGCATGAGATTGTCAAAGACTATGTTGATGATATACTAGCAAAATCAAGAACAAGAGCTGGATACCCTGACATTCTATGAAGAATATTTGAGAGGCTTCATATATGTGAAGTCCATTTGAATCCTAAGAAATGTGTCTTTAGAGTCACATTAGTAAAATTTATAGGGTTCATTGTATCACAAGGGTTTGAAGTTGGCCCTATGAAGGTCACTAATATTATGGAAATGCCTCCACCTAACAATATTAAATAATTGTAGGGTCTACAAGGTAAGATCTAGTCTATGTGCAGGTTCATTTCTCAATTAGCAGATAAGTGCCACCCATTTACCCATATCTTAAAGAAAGGGGTGACATTTAAATGGGATGAATATTTTCAAATAGCATTTGCAAAACATAAAACATACTTGGGCAATCCACTGATCTTACAACCTCCAACATAAGGAAAGCCACTGCTTCTTTACATATCAGCCATGAAATATGTACTAGGGGAACTTTTGGCTCAACATGATGATCATGGTAAGGAACACATGATTATTATTTAAGCCACACATTGGTCACCTATGAACATAATTATATGCCTATTGAGAAGGCATGTTTATCTATGGTTTTCACCACTCAAAAATTGTGACATTATATGTTAAATAACAAAACTTTTGTTATCACCAAGGTAAATCCTCTCAAGTTCCTCTTATCTAAAAAAGACTCCAAGGACACATGGTTAAATGGATTATGCTCCTCAGTGAATTTGATATTGAATACCAAAATTAGAAGGCAATCAAAGGATAGATTCTTATGGACCAACTTGCAGAAGCTCCTACTATAGCCACTCAACCTCTAAAATTTGACCTTCTAGATGATTATATCATGATGATAGAACAAGCATCACAAGAGCCCAAGCAATAGACACTCTATTTTGATGGATCCTTCACATCCTAAGGATCTAGAACTGGCATATTGTTGATAATGCCATAAGGGGATTTGATCCCCAAAGCCTTCCATAAATAATTTTAGTGTACAAACAATATGGTTGAATATGAGGTATTGGTTGTAGGGCTCTATGTTGCCATATAGTGGGATATTTAAAGCTTAAAGGTCTATGGAGATTCATAGGTAATCATAAATCAGATAACTTATCATCATCAAACAAGAGATGATAAGCTTGTCCCTTACAAGAAAATTATTGATAACCTTAAGAGACATTTTAAGTCTCTATAGTCTGAGCAAGTTCCACGAGTGAAAAATAGGTCTGATGATGCCATGGTAACAATTGGATCCATGTTTCAAATGCATGATAGTGTTAAAGAACATCAGATCTTGATTGAAAATATTCTTCGGCTAGCACATATTTTATCAGATTCAGAGAGGATATACACCATTGTTGATCCTAATCTCTCACCTAAGCTATCATGGTACCAATATTTTTATACCTATTTCCATAGCCATGTCTTTCCTGCCAACCTTTTGGAATAGCCAAAAAAAAATTTTCCTTCATCACCTAACATGTTATATTCTCCTTGGAAACACACTTTCTAAAAAAGGCTATGATGGAATGCTTCTTTATTATTTATCTTTGGGAGAATCCAAGATGGAACTTAAGGAGGTTCATGAAGGAATGTGTGGTGCCCATACCAATGGTGTAGTCCTAGCAAAAAATTTCTCAAAACAAGTTATTATTAGCCCAAAATGTAGATAGATGCTTGTAATTATGTAAAGAAGTGTGTTCTTTGTCAACAGCATAGCAACTTGATACATGCACCTTCCTTACCATTGTAGTCAATTACAACACCATCGTCATTCTCATTATAGGGTCTTGATCTCATTAGGAAAATTAACCCAACATCTTCAGATGGCCATAAGCACATTTTTACATACATTACCAAGTGGATTGAGGCCATTCCTCTCACTTATGTTATTAGAAAATAAATAGACGAATTCATTCATTACCATATCATCTATCGATATGGCATCCTGACCTGTATTATATCTGACAAGGCAATAGACAAGATGAAGCATCAAATAAAACCCAAAAGGTGAGGAAGGTCCATGTATCAAGTTGAGGCATATAACCCACAAGTCAATAGACAAGCTGAGGCATCAAATAAAACCATTCTAGCCATCTTAAAAAAGATTGTCAATGATGTTGGTTGTAATTGGCACTTGAAACTCTTTCCTACTCTCTAGGCTTATAGAACTAATCATTGTACCCCAATTGGAGCTACTCTGTACTCCCTTGTTTTTGGCACTGAATCTATCATCCCAATTGAGATTGGGATCCCATCATTAATAATATCACTAGATCACATTGAAGATAATGAAGAGTATAGAGCCTCATGGTTTTAAAAACTAGAACTTCTTGATGGTAAGCATTTGGGTGCCCTAGAAAACTTGTAGGCCTATCATAACATATTGTAGAGAAGATACAATAAATGCATTCTCCCTCAAGAATTTGAGATTGATGACTTAGTTTTGAAAGAGAACCAAAAGAACACAAATGTTGAACCTAAAAAGAAAGGCAAGTTTTAGCCTAATTGGTTAGGACCATACCATAAATTGTCATGAAAAACTATGGATTAGGAGCATATCGATTGGCTAAACCTAATAGTGAATAACTTTCAAAGCCCATGAACATCATACACCTTAAGAGGTTCTATGCATAAACAACTTTAAACCATTATCTATAAGAACCCTGAGTTGGGGCAACTTATGTTATCATAATTTTATCCCACCTTTTTATCTTACCTTGAATGCATTTTATACTACCCTAGCCCACTTTTTATGAATCCTGATAGTAAAGCCTTTGAACTCTTGGCACTCTAAACACATTCCTCATCCCAATCTAGATTTATCTCTTTGAAGATGAATATCCTTTGTTATGTCTAAGGCATGTTATAATCTTGAACATTTTTTATCCATTAACCACTTATGATCTCAATTATGTCTCATAAGCATTATGAACATCCTCAATAGCAGTTCTACAATGCAGTTCAATCAGGGTAATCTTATGTAGCTTCTGACAAGAGAATAACCACATCTTCTCAATACAAGTATTTATTGTTTTCTTATTTTATTAAGAACCTCACTCTCACTGATTTTCCAGCATGGGCTATTGTAGCTATTTTAGCTATTTTATTAGAACGTTTACTCTCAAGACATGCATCTCCTTGACTAGATGGTCCCACCTTGTGAATATTTTATCCCAAAAACACTAAAAACATTAAAACATGATCCACCAAAGAACAAAAACATTGTGTCAAGCTTCTGTACATTTTTACATTCTTGTTCCACCATCTCATGCTCTCACTATTTTGTGAGAAATTTTTAAGTTTGAATGCTCTCACCATTTTGTGAGAAACTGTTAAGATTGAATGCTCTCACCATTTTGTGAGTGAATGCTAATATAGAAATCTCTTTCCATTTTGTGAGCAAATGTTAAGAAGGAATGATCTTGTCATTTTACAAGCACAAGAACGCTAGTTCATTTTATCTTATACTATGCACTTGTCATTTTACAAGATCATTCTTTCTCATCTCATCAGCATCTTGTTTACCAAACCATTCTCATTTGTTTGTCATCTCTTCCATTTATTTTATAACATTAATCATGATGGTTTGATCATCATTTTTTTTCTATCCCATTTCCTGGGAGAACTACATTTGACCTAAATTTCATGTTGGAACATGCATCTATGGAACTATGTAGGCAACGTCCACTTGTCTTATACATCTAGAGTTAGCTCAGCTAACGCCTTCTTTTTTTTCTCTTCCCCCATTTCTTCTGTCATTATTCATCTTTAATTAGGGAAAAAATTTCATGTCATTGTTCTTTATTATGATATGGTGGAAAGTAATGCCTCTACCACACATGCATGAACATTTGTCTTTACACCACACTAACTTAGTTTTTGTTTGTGTATTTATTTGAGTTTTCTTATGTTTTGTTGTATTTTTTTGGTGTTTTGTTGTGCTTTCACACCTCTCCTTTTATTTCTTCTTTGCATCTTGTTGGTGTCTTGTTTTTCAGTTTTATTTTGCTTTTTCTCTTTTATGTTAAAAAAAGCCTTGATGGTCCACATGGATCTTGATTATTCATATCTTATTCTCATGTCATTAAGACATTCTTAAATTTTGTTTTCAAACATTTTTTGGTCCTAGTTAAGTCTTGATAGATCATATCTTGATTTTAAGTTAGGTTCATTTGTGTTTGTCTTTTTCTTTGTTTTTGCTTTTTTGTTTAAATGTAAATCACTGTAACTCTAGTTTTGATCATTGTTTTACCATTATCCTTAGTTATAGATATTCACATTTGAATTGGCTCAATGTAATTTGAATCTTATGTCATTCTAAGTTATTCATACTTATGATACCTAATTTCTTTTTCTATAGCAAGCACTTTGTGCTCAAGTCTCAAAGTCTTAACGTCAACATCAGCTTCGATGAATGATTCTCAAGAACACTCCATAAAACCTAGGCTCATGATATAGAATTAGGCTTCTAGGTAGCATGCATTTCAGGCTTCTTTATCTATTCTTAAACATGTATCTCTTTGTATACATTGTGCATCTAATCAATTCTTGGTCATTTTTCATTATTCCTCATTCCATTCTCTCCCAAACTTGGGTGAACTACACTGGCCTAAAGTTCATGTTGAAACATGAGTCCATTAAACAATGTAGGCAGTACTCAATTTCTATTGAGGTTAGCTCGGCTATCTCCATTCTTCTTTTCATATCTCTCATCACTTTGTGCATTCTCATATGATTGGTTTTATATGGATTTTTTAAGCCATTACACCATTGCATGTATGTTTATGCCTGATTACTTTAACCTATCTTTTCAGTTATATCCTTGAAGTATTTTTTTTACTAATTATCCATGCTAGGGCATAATATATGAACACCATCTGAATCAAATCAACTCTAGAGGGGAAAAATCATTATTTATTATTTATCAATGAACAAGATTTGCCCTACTGGGGCACACTTATTTTATCACAATCACATCTACTCTACTGGAGTACTTATTATTACCTTCTCTTTAGAGACCCCATTCTAGTGGTGCTTCCCTTCCTGAAGTAGAATGTTTTATATTTTCCTCTAATTTCAATCTCTCCATACTGAAGCCCATTATGGCATGATTTTAGTGTGAAACTTGTCTCAGGATTGATTAATGCCATAAGTGTGTAGCTTGTAATCTCAAATTGGGTATGTTTATAGTGTGTCCCTTACATTTATAGATTGTATCTTTCCCATTGCCCCCATCTTTGGGGACTCTTATACCTATCATTATATTTTGATCATTAATGGTAATCACGTGTGCAATAATTATCTCATCTAGATGTGATCTATTCCATGGGTTAATCTCTCACTTTCTCTTTTTTTTGAGTTTATCCTTCTCTTTCATCCTAGTATGCCCTCTCGAGGGGGAATCATGGGTCTGCTCTAATTTCTTCCTGACAACTCTTTTCTTTAAAAAGATGTTGCTTCCCTTGAATGTCTCTTATGCCTTCTCAAATAGGGGGAAAATGTAAACATTCAATTCCTAACACCATTTGTGTTGAAATTGTCAATCTTACTTGAATTACACTCAAATGCACATTTTAGGTCAAAATATATAAAATATCCTAAATGGTTCAAATTTATCATTTACAAGTGCCATTTTAGGTCAAAGTATCCTTAAATAGGGCAATGCATTTTATGGGCTCGATAACTTTGAACAAGTCATTTTGAGTCAAAATGAGTATTTCATCATTTAGTGCTCTGGATTACTCTTTTCTTCCATATTCAATAGTACACATCATGTACCTTTGTTATTTACTACTGACAACATCCTAAATGGGAATATGGTTCCAATGCATCTAGTGTCACCTTCTAATTCTTCTCGAGTCAAATTATGACCCAGTAATATGACCTAATCATTTTGATTAGTTGAGGCCAATTTTCAAATAATTACACAAATATTGATTAACCTTGTTTAAGGATAATTAATCCAAATCAAGTGCTTAAGTGGATTTTTCATGAGAGTTCTTGAATATTTTTTTTGAAAATTGAGTCTTATTATTTGCATCACCTAGTGACATCATCTATGGGGTGGCATCCATCAAGCCAATATCAGAATTGTGGGTCACCCTTGCCTAGTTAATACCTCCCATTCCTCTTCAATGCCCCTTCTTCCAAGGTTTTCTTGAGGATAATTATCGATTTAATTCTAAATATTAGGATTATCTTGAACCACACATCTTCATCTCAAGATGGACAATTGAGGTTGATCCTGACCAATCTCAAAAATCTATAAATAGAGAGGCCATGGACATCATTTCTAAACTATTTTGGTGCAAGGTTATTATGATTAAATATCTCTAAAGCTTGAGCATTACAAAGTTATAATGCTAAAGTGTTTCCATAAAGCTTCATTGATAGGCTAGTTTAGTGATTTATAATCAAGAGCTTAGGTTTTATGCAGTGCTCTTGAGGCATTGAAGGATCTTAACACCATTGGTGACAAAGGCAAGGATGCTTGATCAAGGGAGAGCATATTTTTGAGCCACATAGGTATGGTGAATCCATTTGGAAAGGTAATATGGTGATTGCTTTCTTTCATTTGTTTCTTATTATCCTTTGTAATTCCCATAGAAATAGATAGGCTTGGTTAGTTAGTTCATTATGCATGATTCATTGTTTATGGACTAATACTTAATTAACTTGATTTATAATCCTCTCTACAACTACCAGAGTTGAACATCCTAGAATGGACTTAACGTATTCACCACTAGAATAATCTTTAGTTCACCATAAATAGGATGACACCATTATGAGCGACAGATCTTTGACTACACATAGAGCATAGATCTTATTGACACCTGAGAAGATAACCACCATGAAGACATAATCTATGACATATGATGATACTTATGATGATGATCTTGAGGTATTTCATAATGGATGTGATCCGTTCCTCCATTTTCATACCCAATGAGCTCCATCCTTGGACACTTTACCTCCTCTAGCCTAGTCTTTTACATCATTGTGTACATACTGCTTATTTTAAATTACTTGTACATAGTTTTTATTTGTTTTCTTGTACGTAGTTTATCTTCAATTTCTTGGACATAGTCTCCTAATGATTGATTGTACATAGTTTATATCAAAATACAAAAACATTCAAATAACTCAAAATCCAAAAACTTTTAAATAATTCAAAATCCAAAAACATTCAAATATTTCAAAATTTTAAAAAATTTAAATAATTCAAAAACACAAAAAAATAATTATATGCATTATCCATGCTTTACATTTATACTACATTGCTAGACTCACATTTACTACTCTATGTTATTGTTTGTCAATTTATCTACATTACCAGGATTCACTTGATCTTCTTTGAGTGTGTGCAATAATATCTAGATCCTTGGTTGCTTTAATTTACCCATTAAGGGGGCATCCTAATTCTGCATTCAAGACATACACTAATATATCTATCCCTGAAGGCATATTTTATATGACTACACCATCTGGGTCATGTCATTCCCACACCACACATTCTAGTTATCATGTTAATGTACATTATTTACTAACTTATATAGATTACTCTATCGACATGTCACTAGTATATAGCACTCATGTTTTTTTATCATATACCTAGTCTTGTACTGCATGTCTTGCATACTTTTACTTCTTGATTTGATTAGTTAGATGTGATTGTATTTCTAGTATTATATGCTTTCTTTTCTTGTTTTACATAGCTACATGTGATTGCATTTCTTATTTCCTCTTTTATCTTTTGTATGTACTTTAGGACATTTTCTAATGTCCTTTGCTCCTATTCTTGTGTGTGACTTAGGACATTTGCCAATGCCCTTTACCTATACTATTCTCTATAGTTATAGCTTTCATACCAACCTTGCTTATTTTTACTTAACGTGTATGTGACATTTGAACATGTGTTGTATATTGACTTTCCAATTTGAGTGACATGTACCCATGCCCCTTGTTTACTTGGCCCCTTGGCCACTCTTATACACTTCTTACTTCTTGCCTTGTATGCTTGTTGTTTGATTTGCTTTCTCAATTATTTGTAATACCATGATCCACATCATGTATTATCTTGCTTTCTTGGAGGTCATGATGGACATCATGCTCCATCTCTCCTTGACAACTAATAATTAACAACTAACCAGACTTCTAATTTTAATTCAGTACATTGAACATGATATTACATTGTTATATCTATCTAGACATACCCTTTTTGATCTAATAATTTATTATTATAAACCATGTTATATCTTAAGAGATCTTATCAATTAGCATTGTGATATCATAGACTCTTGCAGTATAACATACTTAAAAGGCTCTTTCTTCTGAGGGCAGCCATTATAGGGTCTTCATTCCTACCCTCAAAAAAGGGGATATTAATAGGGGTTTTGACATAGAGATTAAAACTCCCAATGATTGAAAAAATAGTTTTTAGAACACACAAAAATAGGAATTAGACTTCAAACTAGGTAGAACAGACTAGATAGATAGTGAAAATTATAGAATAATCATTAGAATTAGCCTAGGATAATAGTGTCAAGATTGGACTGTAGTGCTAGATAGTAGGGTATCCATTTTTAGCACTCCTATCCAAATAGCAATAAAAATATTTTTTTAGAAATAAATAAAAAAAGTAGGCTTAACTACAGTTTTGCACTTTTAGACTAGTTTAGATATAATAATTTTAGTATAATTTTTCTCAAATAATCTAGATATATGGGGCATCATGTGCAGTATGATGGATCTCACTTCCAGTTTTAGATAAGGAAATTAGTATAACTTCTAGATCAAAATACATGTTTTATACACCAGTGATTAGAGACAACATACGTGACACAATTATCTTCTTCTCTTTTCAAGTTCAGTATATTATCCAGGCATTCTCAATAATTATGTACCTTATCTTATTTAAAAGCCTATAGTATATACCACTCATGTATGGAGCCAAAGGACTAACTAGCCTTTATATTCTTGAGCCACCAATTCAGAGGGATTAGACACACATTCCAAACATCGATTAGCACATGTATGATCACGTAGCTTCACTTAGTGAGAAATGATGGAGATAAAGAGAAAGCTTTTGTATTCTTGAGCCACTTTCAAAGAATTGAGCACTTAGCTCTGTTTATGATATTAATTTTAGTAAAACATCATCCAACATTACTCAACATCACAATAATTTTTGTATTGGTTCACATATCCAATGAGGTGTATTTGTTCCTTTCTCTTCTCTCTCTCTTACCCAACTTTTATATGTTCTTATTTTAGATATAATGTATTTAGTAAGAGCTAATTTGCTCTTTATTTTATTTTATAAATTTACACTTCACAACGTGTTCTTTATGTACACCCAGCATCACACAGCTTCTTGAGCTCACTCTAGTAGGTAAGTTTAGGTATGCTTTCTATTTTCTTCTATCCTAGTATTTCACTTTGATGCATCACTAGAATAAAGAGGGAGTAAATATAATCATTTAAAATGTGAAAATTGGTAACTTGAGTGTGGCTTGTGACACCCAACCAATATGTCCCTCTTGCTTGCTCTCATAACCCTTCTAGGCACCTTTTCACTGATTTCTAGTCATTCATAGCCTTCTAGGACCTGATTCGACTTCCTCTAAGTAGAATTTTTAGTGACATTTCCATCCTCTTAGGTCTCATTCCTTCATGCCTATAGAGATAGACCCTAAAGTGTCTATTTCTGGTGCTCCTATCCAAGTGCATTTTTACCTTTAGTGATTAGTTCTTTCTAGTTCCTATTCCTCTTTTTATCAGTCTAACATGAATACATTCGACCCATAACCAATAGATCTATATAAAAACCCATTAAATTTTCATTTAGAAGGGGTTGGTAAATATCACAAAGCAAGCAAGAGTACAAGCAAGACTACCAAGGTAATCTTTCCTATTCTCTACATACAACCAGCCAATACTACTACAAGCTTATTATAATTCTTACACTAGTCCCTAGCCACCTCAAACACATTCAATTTACCATTTTGCATCTTCATACACACTATTGCATAAAGCACATCAAGTGGGAGAACTACATATGGCTTGATCCTTCTTCGAAGTATTTTTATATAGGTAGTGTGCATACACAAGGGGTGTGGATACACGTTCAATGTATCTTACACACACTAACCTCCCATCATTTCCAAATTTTGTTAAATCACAATGGAGTCTAGGGTTTAAAGATTAAATCAACTCTACGGGGAGTTTTGCAGACATCTAATAGTCAAAATTTCACAGAAAGGCCCACACAAACAATAAACAAAATGTAGAAAGCTCAAGACTCCTAGACGGTAATGACAGAAGAGGATTATAGCACTGGACCCTAGGGTGTCTTATTTTGGTGCTTTTATCTAATCATAAAATGAAGGCCAGATCCTGATTTATGAGTGTCCCAGTCTTATATAGTGAATTCTAGATCCTACAACAGTCATCTCAGTCAGTTTCTAGCTAAGTCTTATTTTCTCTCCCTTATTACTATTTTTAGAAAGATTCAAATTACAATGAATTTGTACAAATTAGTAATTTAATTATTGCATATTTATTTATTGATTTTATTACTCCAAACCTTTAACTAAATTAGATAAAATATACCAATATTCCCAAAATTGTTAAATCACCCTCACCATATCTTTTTTTTGTTTAAGGATTATATTAAACTAATATTATTTAAATTGAAGAAATTTATATTTTCATATTTACCTTTTTATGCAAAAATCCCTTGGATCTATTTATCTCAAAAGATTAATATATTATTATTAATACATGTATTTGTTGAATTTAATAACATAAATCTTCACAATAAAATAAGTAAAGCGAACAAATTTGAAAATGGATTTATATATTGTATATTCTAGTAGTAAAAAATGGCCTATATATTATATATTAGACTAACATACAATCCTTAAGTTACTCTTACCATAATAGACAAACTATTTTTTAAGTGGCTACTGCAATGAATCAATTATTTTGTAATTATTATATGATAAGTGCCACAAAGGATCTAGTTGTCTTTAGTTATTAATGAATGATTAACTTGGGGAAATTTAGTTTGAGGGAATATTAAATACCAAACACTAATATATTTTGTTACCTGGTATCTATTTAACAAATCATTTCCCCAACACCTTTAGAGATGTTAACCATTAAGTATAGAATCCAAGCCACATAGACCCTACGTCAATACGTAGGAGTGAATCTATGTCTATAGGGATTCATGGTTGATTGCTAAGAATATTTTTAAATACGTTTATATAATGATTGGTAGCCCTCGTATTCGGTGGTACTTAGCCATTCCACGAAATAGGATACATAGTTTATTGATAGAACAGGTCGTATATAAGTATGAGAAAGAGTGAAATCTCAAGAATTTAAATCGTGAACTTGCAATTCAGGGTTGGATTATTCATAGTGATTCAAAGGATAAAATCCATTCTATGTAAATTCTATATCCTTTTTATGCATTGTGTATCTTTTTTATGCCAGAGGCGTTCTATTTGAAGTGGTATCATAAATTCATCTCGGATATGACGGGGAAAACTAAAGTATTTTTTGGTTCACTATTCTGCTGTCACGTTGGGGTATGGCTTATCTGCTGGAGAGTCACATCTGGGGGCCATGTTTTTGTGGACAGTCATGGCCGGTGGTTTTTGACTTTGGTTGCGTGGGTGATACAGAGCAGTGGCGGCAGGGGTTTAGATTTCTCGCGAAGGACTTGTGGAGGGAGCCGCGAGGGGCCTGGGCACAGTATTTGAAGCTGTGTTTTGTCTTGTGAAGCCCATTAGGGATGTGTAGAGGATCGGTGACCTGAAGAGGCGTGCCAGAATTTGTAAGGGCCATTGGACAACGCAGAGTTAGGAAGGCCCATCGGGCCACAAGAATGAGAAGCCACGAAACCTGAATCAGAGGGCAACACTTCGCTTTCTAAAAGAAAATCTTGCGTACATGCCTTAAACAAAAGCCAAATATGGTACCCTCTTGCTTATTATCCAACCATATGTAATTCAGAGTTTTTTTCAATGTTCTGTTATTATTTTTTTGGGTCATAGCTGTAGCCCTATTGTTAACATTCCATGGCGGCAAGTTCTAGAAAAGAAATTTTGAATGCCTTGTGCACAACTTGTTTTGTAAATATACTTAGCTGTAATCTTGCAGAATTTGTTTCTTTCCTACTCTTATACAAACGTTATCATTTGCTCAATGGTGCCAAGACAGAATTGAAAATTGCATCATAATGGCAGCTTACTTGTTATATTGTTCAAAAATAAACCAGGTTTGGCACAATAGCTGCATTGATGTTTGTCAAATAGTGGTCCGTAGTTGAGTACCCATAAAGTCACATCTCTTCTGTGGAAAACCCAGTACAGGCCATAAGGCCACGGCAAATCTTGTGAATTCTGTGCTTGGAGCTGGTTGGATTAAATCTGTGAGAATTTGGGCTTTATATACATTTGTTCAGATTCTGCTGTTGTTCATGAATTCCTTTTTTCGGGTTTTCCGTAATTGTGATCATTCAATCTCCAACAGAAGTATTACGTTATATTAGCCAGAATAAATTCAGATTATGTTATTACCAAATGTTTACATATCAGCTATAAAGAAAATATTGTTTGGGTATAATAATAAGGATATATTGTTTCTCTAGGACGGAACGTTTTAAATACGTTTTGTACTGTTGGTGACAGTTAGCTTATCAATCGAGTTTATTCTGAAATAAGATAAATTAGCATATCTTATTATGATGGGGCACTTGTTTCTTAAATGTTTTACTGTTAAGTATTTGTGAAAATCATCATCTCCGATCTTTTTGTTTACCAAATATATATATATATACACACACACACACGAAAGAACTAAAATCCTTATTATGGGAGGTTCCTCGCCTTCAGTATGATTAACTTTAAGCAAACAATGAAGGACGAACATTAATTGCTACCATATTTCCTTCCACTTGCCAAGACACATCAGTCTTCCATCCAATAGAGCTCTCTGTTTATATTATTAGCTTTGTTCTTACTTGTAAATCAGAGGAACTATAAAGCTCGGAGAAAAATGGTTAGAATTCAAGAAAAACACGATGGAAATAGACTGCCTCTAGTTAAAGTGAAGATACTTTTATATTTGTGCTATCATCTGAACGTGGTTCACACTCCTTTTCCTACCCTAGGGCCCAAGCATATATGGACCTATGAAGAGCTTAATAATTTTTTGCAAGGTAATCATTATGTTATTAACCATTTAAAGAAATACCGAACGTGTGTATTTGCATCAATAAACTTGGAGGTAATGTAAATAGCAAGGTAATCATTATATCTAATGATCACCAAGAAAATGTGGAACGCTTGTGTATAATAATTATAGATGACAGTTCTGTTGTCTATTCTTTCTTTAAATTGGCATAAGTACATGTACATAATGAAGTGAATGTAAATAGACATAAGTGGAAAAGCCAACAATTTGGAAATATGATTAGAAGACGAACAATCATGATACATTCTTAGAGATTTGCAAATGAGCAATGATTGGTGAATGTGTGAAAATAGTTTGCCTCTAGACTAACATTATTTCATCATTAGATGGTATATCTCCATACATATTGGCAGAAAGAATTAATTGCCACAATTTAAGTTCATAGTCACATTTTAGATCAATTAACAATTGCATTAATTTTCCACTGCATGTCATTCGTTGTATCATTGTGTATAGGAAAGTTGCTCATGCCGGATCAAAATTAGGTGTTGCTGCCATGGCAATCCTTGCAGAGAACTATTCTTATTACATGGATGAACAACTCAAGAAATGCCACATATTCCGATGATAGTGTAAGTTATTTATTTTGTGCACAAGCTATGACTAATGCTATCAAACATTGTTAAACACTATTTTATATATTTGATTTTGATGCTATCAAACACTATTGACCATATTAATGATTCAAAGAGTAGAATGACCACTCCTATGTTGGATGTGGATGTGAATATAGTTGATCATAATAACCCAAAAACTTAGATAGGTCGATGGTATCATTGGGTATGAGATTTGGTAGCATGGAGGCAGACTTGTTCGCAACATAAATGCATATTTGAAGAGCCATGTTCACTAGTTGGGTTTGTTTAAATCCTCAACCAATGGAAACAATAGTAATCGGATCATGGCAGTTGAGTTTGAGTTTATTAGTATCATTCTGAGGTAATTTGCATCTCTTGACGCTAAGAAAATCAACTTGTAAAGTGGCTACAACTTAAAAGCACGGATTCAACTCCTTTAATGTCTATTACATTTGTAATCCCATCACAAAAAATGGAGGGCAGACTAATTAGGGTCTAAATTAGCATGCAAGGATTTTGTCTATGTGATGGTGTACATTCTTGATGGAAATAGATAACCTCTTTTCCTAATCACTATGTTAAAACTTCAACACCCCAATTTTGATCAAGGGAACTATGTATTAGGTGGTTCAAGAACCTAATATATTAGGGTCAGAGCAACTATAGGTGATCGAGTTCAAAACTCATGAGGAAATATTCATGTGGTAGGGAGGGTTGGTAGGTTTAATTCTCAAACATTAAGGGTTGCTGACATCATACACTTAAAAGGGGAATATACACTAGAAATAAAACACTTACACATTCGTTATGTCATAATCTTTCATTGAGCCAGAGTATGGCCCATTCATCAAAGCTAGGAAAAACCATCTACCAATCATCAAGTTCAAAACATGCCTCCAGAGATGCAAGAAAGGAAATTAATCTAAGGACAATATGAGCCAACCAATCCAATCTCCAAACAAAGACCAACCTACCATGAAGAAAACTCAATGGGGAGATGAATTCCAATTAGCATATGCACGAAAAAGAAGGCACGAACTCAAAAAAAAAAATCAGGAAGGATTTCAAATTTCTTTAAGGATGATAGGCGGTAGAAGAGATGGGATAAATACAAGGAAACCTAGTGGACACAAACACAACCCCTATAATAATATCTTAAGGAGCATGCCCTATAAATGAAATTAGCCACAAAACCAAGAAATCCAAAAAGTAAGGCCAATGAACACCTAGAGCTCACCTCCATTATGAACACCTCCAAATCTACACCTAGGAAAAGAAACATCAAGAGAAAACCCAAACCATCAGTAGGAGATAGCCCCATAGTATTATTACATGCCAATAAGAGAAGGGGAGTGAGGTGAAATTTATCTGTAAGTTGTAGCAACAGACAAAATATAATCTAAATTAATAGGAGATGTGCAAGTAGAACAACAAATGTTTATGGTGTGGCATTTGGGCATTAAAATTGAATTTTCATTTTAGGCAAAATATTCTTGAGCCAATCAAGCTACTGTGTATAAGAGTGATGGTAGAACCATCAATATTTTTCCAAGACCTCTCTCTGTGAATACTTCTTCTATTCTTTCTCCTTCCAGACCCTCTACCTCTTCTTCTAGGAGAGTAGTAAAAATAGGTCACATCTTGATAGAAGATGAAGAGACCAACCAAGGACTTGAACTAAAAGACTAGTTACCTTACACTTTAATGAATCTTCAAAGGGAAGATAAACTAGAATTCTATACAAAAAATAAGGTCAGTCTATATAGAGGTGGAAGGTGGCCTCCACATAAAGGAATGTACAAGCAGCCAGAAGGATTTGTCCAGTATTTTTTTGCGGCATTCCAAGGAGATGTTGAACCATCAAATGAGTTCAAGCATAGGAACTATATTTCTAGATTTAATTCTCATCTCTCTAAATTTTTTGATGACCTTTGTAAATATGTTTTATACATCATAAATAGTTTAGATAAATTAATTATTCTTGAAGACAATACCAACCAAATATGTACAAATATACAAAATCAGTTGTCTTCTTTTGATACTAAATTGGCAGTACTTGATGATAGCCTTGACTGGTTAGTCAAGCAAGATCAGGAAGCTGAAGCACAAGCCCCGGCCCTAACATATGAGGTTAATTTTGGTTCTAGTTTCAAGCCTCATAAGAAACATGCAAGTACTTATTTGATGCAAAGGACCCATGTCCAACTCCAGCCATGGTACATGAATATAGATGATCTACTAAATCCATTAAATGAGATATTTACCTAGTGTAACTCCATGCGAGTTATTATAGTCAATGCTCATTTAGATCCAATTGATAATAAAGTCTTCGATTCAAAATTATTTTTGGGTATTTTTACCCAATGGTGGGATTCAATGACCAAAAATGAAGTACACGAGCGTGTTAATCATCAGCCTGATCCACTAGCTGCATTATACCATTTATTAATAAATGAGTTTGCTCCTCTAGTCAGCAACAGAGAACTAGAATCAAAGAAATGGCTTCTTAAGATGGAGCTCTATGATCTTAAACAATTTGATGTTTTTGCCAAAAAAATTTGAGAATTGACATATCAAAGCAAAAGCTTTAGATCTACTGAGATTAAGTTAAAATTTTTGCATGCTTTGCCTTATAATCTAATTGATAAAGTCATTGCTTACATAGATCTTAAAAGTCTAACCATTGAAAATCTATCTCTTTCTGATGTTATTGAATTTTCCAAACAATAGGCCATGCAATTATTCTTTGAGACTAAAACTATCCAAAAGCTCACTAAGCATCAAGCATCCCAAATCGCTCATGTTTTTCCTAAAATAGCCCCCTTTGATTGTAGGCCATTTGTTCAAACTCACAAGCAGCAAAAGAAGCACCGCCCCCATCTTTCACTTAAGCCTCATTCTTTTCCCATAGACATTCATATGCTCCTCCTCAGCATTTTCTTAAGAAATACCGTACTCCACATCCTCAAGCCAAGCAGCCTATTTGCTATATTTGCAGAAAATCTGGCCATATTGCCCCACAATGCCATTGTAAAAACCCTGATGTCAAAGCCATTTTCACCTCCAACGCAGTCGCATGGTGGGATATAGTCAATTATGATGAAGATATTTACCTCCAAGATGACATCTATGAACTAATTCTTTATGATCTCCCTATTGAAGACTTTGAAGATGATGAAGATACAAATGCTCTTGAATCATTAGTCAATGATTTGGAGTAACCACTCACTAATATGTAACATCCCTAACATCATGACTACTCATAGCTTCCATATGAATCACATGGCAACTAGTCTCGTCACCACCAAGAAGTCCCAGAATGAGACATTTGACCAAGTACTAGAGGACATAAAAGGAGACAAGAAACTACTAGAGGGAGACAACCCTCTATGCCCAGGATACCACTGACCTTGCAAAGGCCCCAGCATCCTCCTTTAAAATTTCATATCTCTTTCAAGCCCAGTACCTTTTAGATGAAGAATAAATTCACCAGTACAGAACATCCATGAGAAATACTAGCACTGACAATAGAGCCATAGTGGGATATTCTATTACCCACACCAAAAAAAGAAGAAAAGGATGAAGAATTAGAAAGCTCTTTCTACTTAGACCAAGATTACTATCAAGGTGAATGCAGTAACCTTAGAGAAGAAGAAGTCATCTAATTTGACCAAGCTACTATATAAGACCCAGGGAGACAAAAATTGGTATGTACTAATATTCCTCCCTTAGAAATACCACAACCAACTTACCTTACTCAGCGGATTAATGGAAATTTTGCCCAATTCACAACCTTAGAAATAAATGGCAGACTGGTAGATACATAAATAGATACAGAAGCTTCTCTCTCATTTGTAAAATCTCAAATCATCAATGATTGGAATACATTAGATGATACTCTAGCTTACAAGAGTCTAAATGTCTAAGGGAATAGTTTTGTACGTAACATGTATAAACACTAGCAATCCCTTTGGATCCAAAATAATATCTTTGAGTTTAATTTCTTTGTATTAGATAGGATGCCTGTAGATATTCTTCTAGGTGGTGCTTTTATTAACAGAGACTCACCTTATGGATCAAACACTAAGAGTATCATGTTCACTATAGACATTGAAAGGCTAAGGATTCCTCGCCTTATCTATGCAACTTAGCAATTCCCAAGCTCAATGACCCAGACACCTAAACCAGTAATTCCTACTGAAATCTAAGTTATAGGAGAAAAGATTAAAACCAATATCTGTTCTGGCAACCCTCAACAATTTTGGTCCAAATATATACCTGAGATGGACATTAAGCTCATTGAAGTAAAACATATGAAAATTTGAAAAAATATCCCAATTCCAGCACAGGGTTAAATGATATGGAACTAGAGATCAAAGAATTAGAAAGTAATGGTTTTATAGAAAAATCAACCTCTCCTTATTGTTGTTATGCTTTCATGGTAAACAGGCATTTAGAACATAAAAGAGGAAAGAAAATAATGGTCATCAACTACAAACCATTGAATGCCATTACTCAACCATTTCCATATCCTATTCCTGATAAAATCTATCTCTTGGAGAAAGTAGCAGCATTAAATATTTCTCCCAGTTTGACTTTAAATCAGGGTTTTATCAGATCAGAGCCAAAGAAGCTGACAAAAAAAGATAGTGTTCAGCTACCCATATGGCTATTATCAATGGACTATTATGCCATTCAGTTTAATGAATGCCCCAGCATTTTATCAAGCCCATATGGATAAGATTTTCCGAGGCACTTCAAATTTTTTGTGTGTATATATTGATGACATCTTAATTTTTAGTAACTCTCTTACTAAACATTACTCACATCTCAATAAATTTCTTAAGCTGGCAGAAGATGCAAGAATTATCTTATCAGATACAAAAATTCAGCTCTGCAAGATTGAATGCAATTTTCTTGGAATGGTTATCCAAGATTAAAAATTGCAAATCCTGCCACACATCAAAGAAAAGGTCATCAGTTTTCCAAAAATGCTTGACAAACCAAGGCTTCAAGCCTTTCTGGGATTCTTGAATTATTTAAATATCTTTTATCCTATCTCTAGTGAAGATAGGTTTATACTCCAAGAAATTCTATAGAAAAATAAATAATTCCAATGGAAAGATGAACACACCACCACTATCAAAAAAATCAAATCAAAGGTGATTTTGCTTCTAGAGCTTAATATCCCAAAATTAGATCAACTTTTGGTTTACATTGATGCCTCCGACATTGCATGGGAAGGAGTACTTATTTGTATATATGAAAATAAAGAATTCATTTTTTAATTCTCTAGTGGAGTGTTTAGTATAGATGTTCTCAAATGGATCTCTTCTAATAAAGATATTTACGCTATAAAGAAATATCTAGAGAAGTTTATGTTATAACTTTTGCATCTGCCTCACTTTGTTGTAAAAACTGACTGTACTAGATTTATGACCTTTAGGGAAAAATATCATGGTCAAAAAGATGGTTACGGTAAATATATTAGATGGTAGGCTTTCTTTAACTATTTTAACTTCTCTATAGAACATATTAAAGGTACTAATAATATTACAATAGACTGGCTCAGTAGAAATCTACCTACTACGTTGATGAATCAACCCATTCCCGGTTTTAATTTATCCAAAATCTATAACCAAGGATTTACATCTATGAATATTCTTGTCCAAAGAAAACCCTTAGAGAAGGGTTGCATCCGAGATACACTTAGATTTCTTATGTAGCAAGATAAGATCTGCAGATGTCTTCAGCAACTTTTATTCAAGCAAACCATCAGCAAAACACTGGTGTAATCACTATCAAAAGATTAAATAGTGAATTCTTATTTCACCAATTTATTGAATTATTAAAATGTCCTCTATGGACATGGATGACTAAAATAAGGTCTCGGCATAATGAACACTTGTATAAGTGGATAGCAAGGTATGGTCCTCACCGTATCCATGAAGAAGAAGACCATGATCAAGACACTTTTATTCATACAATCATCCGAAGATAGCTAGAATGGGAATCATATTTATAAATCAATCCTCAATGTCATGCATGTGAAGCTGGACCCTAGCACAGACATCTTTCCAGTACCTTCTAGCTAAAGTGTATTTTTCAGCCAATAAGTGAAGATGACTTGCTGATTAAAGAGAAAGCAATGTTGGACCCACTAAGCAAGACGTCCTCATCAAGCACGTCCAATAGTATTTCACTATAGATTACTTTTGAGCTATAAAGCATGATGGGACATGACACAACCTTGACAAATATTCCAGGTAGGACCTCCCAAATGCTATCTATAAGACTCTCTTCTATTGAGTTATCATCAAAAATATTTCTAAGCTTTAGAAATCTAGTAGCTTTTTTCAAAGAGTATGCTCTTCTCTTTCCCTTTTTGAAGGATCCTGAGAATTAGAAATTTGAATAAATATTTGTAAGAGTGTAATAGTAATTTGAGTGATAAGTGAAGCCATAGCCATTTGGACCCTACCTACTGTCACGAGTTTTCTTGTAACAACTGCTATCAGGAGAGGGAGCATCTATTGACATATTTCTTATACCAATGAAGCTGTAGCCATTCGACCCCTACCTACTATCACGAGTTTTCTTGTAATAATTGCTATCAAGAGAGGGAGCCTCTGTTGACATATTGCTTATTGGTATCACAGCCAGTAGTGATCTTCTATTATATACATCTGTAAGAATTTCTTGTAAGAATTTTTAAGCTTCCTTGCTTTGAAGAATTCTTTGGGAAAATTATTGCATTGATTCTCTGGCCATTATTAATTGTCATAGGCCCTTTTTACTCTGCAACTTTGTTTTCCTGCCCAAATTTTTTTCACTTACCAGAACCTTAATCGCTTATCAATTCTCTTATCTGATTGTCCTGATATTGAAATTAGAAGGAATGTATGAATCTAAATTAGAAGGAATGTATGAACTCCCTCCTTTTGTTATATAACAATTATCTGATTGTCCTGATATTGAAATTATAGAAGAAAATCTTGAAAAAGAAAATATCTTGTATAAATCTCCAACTATTAAGGCTTCACATGTCTATAATAAATATGAGCTTTTAAAGTCTAAGTTTGCCTATAAGTCTACTTATTTATCTTTTGTTAAACCAAGAATCAAATTTACTGAACTCACCTTGAGTTATAATCCCAAAAGAAATTTCCAAACAAATTTATTGTCTTTATTACCTGAACCAGAGATCAACTATATCAGATCTCATGAAGATGTCAAGTTTGTCAATTTAGGTCTTATCCGTATACATATTACTCCATTGATTCCTAGTAATATCAAGCTTGTTATCTACCTAGCTTTGTGTGATAGATGCCAAGTCAATTTTAAACATGCCTATCAATTATCTAGTCTTAGCCGCTTAAATGATGAAGTCATTTTTTTTGAGTTTTGTCCAAACCTCTCTATTGTAGTTCATGATCGAGGATGTAAAGAAGTAAAATGTGGATCATTAGATTGTTGGGGTTTGTTTACCTCTCTATTTGGATTAGAAATGTTTGGAGAGTTTAAATATGCCTCTATAAATATTTTTGTTGTGTATAGTATGATAAATACTAACCACCCGAATATCTTAGAAAATATATATTTTGCCCACAAACTCAGTGGAACTATCCAATTACAGAAAGGCCATATAGAGTCTATAGAAATCCCATCAGATTAGAAGCTTGATTGGCTCAAGAATATTTCATCTAAAATGAAAATTCAAGCTTTTGTGCATAAGAGTGATGGTAGAACCATCAATATTATTCCAAGATCTCTTTCTGTGAATACTTCTTCTATTTTTTATCCTTCAAGACCCTCTACCTCTTCCTATAGGAGAGCAGTAAAAATAGGTCACATCTTGATAGAAGATGAAGAGATAAACCAAGGACCTAATCCAAAAGACCAATTACCTTACACTTTAATGAATCTTTTAAGGGAAGATAAACTAGAATTCTATACAGAAAATAAGGTCAATCTGTATAGAGGTGGAAGGTGGCCTCCACTTAAAGGAATGTACAAGCAGTCAAAAGGACTTATCCAATATTTTTCTATAGCATTCCAAGGAGATGTTGAACCATCAAATGAGTTCAAGCATAGGAATTATATTTCTAGATTTAATTCTCATCTCTTTGAAAATTTTGATGACCTTTGTAAAGATTTTTTATACATCAGAAATAGTTTAGATAAACTAACTATTTTTGAAGACAATACCAACCAAATCTATACAAATATGCAAAATCATTTGTCTTCTATTGATACTAAATTAGCACCACTTGATGAGAGCCTTAACTGGTTAGTCAAGCAAGATCAGGAAGCCGAAGCATAAGCCCTGGCCCTAACATATGAGGTTAATTTTGGTTCGAGTTTCAAGCAACGTAAGAAACAACCCAGTAATTCTTTGATGCAAAGGACTCATGTCCAACTCTAGCCATGGTACCTAAATATAGATGATCTACTAAATCCATTAAATGAGATATCTACCTGGTGTAATTCTATGCAAGTTATTACAGTCAATACTCATTTAGATCCAATCGTTACTACAGTCTTTGCTTCAAAATTATTTAGGGGTATTGTTACCCAATGGTGGGATTCAATGACCAAAAATGAACAATATGAACATGTTAATCATCAACCTAATCCACTAGTTACATTATACTATTTATTAATAAATGAGTTTGTTCCTCTAATCGGCAACAAAGAACTAGAATCAAAGAAATGGCTTCTTAAGATGGAGCTTTGTGATCTTACAGTTTGATGCTTTTTGTCAAACAATTTAGAGAATTGGCATATGAAAGCAAAAGCTTTGGATCTACTGAGATTAAATTAAAATTTTTGCATGATTTGCCTTATAATCTAATTCATAAAGTCATTGCTTACATAGATCTCAAAAATCTAACCATTGAAGATCTATCTCTTTTTAATGTTATTGACTTTACCAAACAACAAGTCATATAATTAGTCTCTGAGACTAAAACTATCCAAAAACTCACTAAGCATCAAGCATCCCAAATTGTTCATGTTTTCCCTAAAATAGCCCCCTTTGGCTGAAGGCCATTTGTTCAAACTCGCAAGCAGAAAAAGAAGTGCCGCCCCCATCTTTCATTTAAGCACCACTTTTTTCCCCATAGGCATTCATATGCTCCTCCTCAGCATTTTCTTAAGAAATAGTGTACTCCACATCCTCAAGCCAGGCAACCTATTTATTATGTTTGCAAAAAATTTAGCCATATTCCCTCACAATGCCATTATAAAAACCCTATTGTCAAAGCCATTTTCACCTCCAACGCAGCCATGTGGTGGGATATAGTCGATTATGATGAAGATCTTTACCTCCAGGATGGCATCTATGAACCAATTATAGATGACCTCTCCACTGAAGACATTAAAGATGATAAAGATGCAGATGGTCTTGAATCATTAGCCAATGTTTTGGAGCAACTGCTCACAGATATGTAATGGCCCTAGCATCATGACTACTCACAGCATCCATATGAAGCACATGACAACTGGTCTCATCACCACCAAGAAGTCCCAGAATGAGATATTCAATAAAGGACTAGAGGACATAACAAGAGAAAAGAAACTACTAGAGGGAGACGACTCTCTGTGCCTAGGATACCGCTAACTTTGCAAAGGCTCTAGCCTCTTTCTTTGCAATTTTAGAGCTCTTTCAAGCTCAGTACCTTTTGTATGAGGAATAAATTCACCAGTATAGAACCTCCAAGATGAATACCAACAATGAAAATAGAGCCACAGTGGGATATTCCATTACCCACACCAATAAAAGAAGAAAAGAATGAAGAAGTAGAAATCTCTTTCTACATAGACCCAGATTACTGTCAAGGTGAATACAATAACCTTAGAAAATAAGAAGAAGTCATCATCTACTCTGAGCAAGCTATTGTACAAGACCTAAGGAAATTAAAATTGGTATGTACTAATATTCTTCCCTTAGAAATACCACAACCAGCTAACCTTAATCAGTTGATTAATGGAAAGTTTGCCCAATTCATAACCTTAGAAATAATTGGTAGACTAGTAGATGCACAAAAAGATAGAAGAGCTTCTCTCTCATTTGAAAAATCGCAAATCATCAATGATTGGAAGGCATTCGATGATATTATGTCTTATAAGAGTTTAGATGTCGAAGGGAATAGTTTTGTATGTAACATGTATAAACACCAGCAATCCCTTTTGATCTAAAATAAACACTTTTAGTATAATTTATTTACCTTAGATAGGATGCCTGTAGATATTATTCTAGGTGGTACTTTTATTGAAAGATACTCACCTTATGGATCAACTACTAAGAGTATCATGTTCACTATAGATAATGAAAGGCTCATGATTCCTCGCCTTATCTATGCAACTGAGCAATTCCCAAGCTCAATGACCTAGCCACCTAAACTAGTAATTCTTACTGAAATCCAAGTTATATGAGAAAAGATTAAAACCACTATCTGTTCTGTCAACTCTCAGTAATTTTGGTTCAAATCTATGCCTGAGATGGACATTAAGCTCATAAAAAAAAAACATATGAAGATTGAGAAAAAATCCCAATTCTACCATAGGATTACAATGATATAGAACTACAGATCAAAGAATTAGAAAGTAATAGTTTTATAGAAAAATCAACCTCTCCTTATTGTTGTTATGCTTTGATGGTAAACAAGCATTCAGAATAAAAAAGAGGAAAGAAAAGAATGGTCATCAACTACAGACCATTCAATGCCATTACTCAACCATTTCCATATCCTATTCCTGATAAAAACTATCTCCTGGAGAAAGTAGCAGCATGTAAATATTTATCCTAGTTTGACTACAAAATAGGCTTTTATCAGATCAGGGTCAAAGAAATCGATAGAGAAATGATAGCATTCAGCTACCCATTCGGCCATTATCAATAGACTATTATGCCATTCAGTTTAATGGATACCCCAACATTTTATCAAGCCCATATGGATAACATTTTACAAGGCACTTCAAATTTTGTGTGTGTATATATTGATGACATCTTAATTTTTAGTAAGTCTCTTACTGACCATTACTTCCATCTCACTAAATTTCTTAAGTTGGTAAAAAATGCAAGAATTGTCTTATTAGATACAAAAATTCAGCTCTGCAAGACTGAATGCAATTTTCTTAGAATGGTTATCCAAGATTTGAAACTAAAAATCTTGTCACACATCAAAAAAAAGTTCGTCAATTTTCCAAAAAATCTTGACAAACCAAGGCTTCAAGCCTTTTTGAGATTATTGAATTATTTAAGTAGCTTTTATAGTATTTCTAGTGAAGACAAGTTTATACTCCAAGAACTTCTCTAAAAAAAGAAAGCATTCCAATAGAAGGATGAACACACCACCACTATCAAAAAAATCAAATCAAAGGTGACTTTGCTTCCAGAGCTTCATATCCCAAAATCATATCAACTTTTGATTTACACTGATGCCACTGACATTGCATGAGGAGGAGTACTTGTTTGTATATATGAAAATAAATAATTAATTTGTGAATTCTCTACTGGATTGTTCAATATAGATTTTCTCAAATGGATCTCTTCTAATAAAGGGATTTACGTTGTAAAGAAATGCCTAGAGAATTTTATGTTAAAACTTTTGCATCTACCTCACTTTGTTGTAAAAAATGATTGTACTAGATTTATGACCTTTAGGGAAAAAGATTATGGTCAGAAAGATGGTCACAGTAAATATATTATATGGCAGGGTTTATTTAACCATTTTAACATCTCTGTAGAACATATTAAAGATACTAATAATATTACATCAAACTAGCTTAGTAGAAATCTGCCTGCTATGTTGATGCATCAACCCATTCTTGGTTTTAATTTAACTAGAATATATAACCAAAGATTTGTTTCTATGAATATTCTTGTCCAAGAACAAATCCTTAGAGAAGGGTTGCATCTGAGATACACCAAGATTTCCCATGTAGCAGGACAAGATCTGCAGATGTCTTCAGCAGCTTCTATTCAAGCAAACCATCATCAAAACACTGGTGTAATCACTATCAAAAGATTAAATAGTGAATTAATATTTCACTAGTTTACTGAATTATTAAAATGTCCTCCATGGACATATTTGATTAAAATAAGGTCTCAACATAATGAACGAATGTATAGGTGGATAGCAATATACGGTCTTCACCATATCCATGAAGAAGAAGACCATGATCAAGACACTATTGTTCATATAATCATCCGAAGATAGATAGAATGGGAATCATATTTCTACATCAATCCTTTTTGTCATTCATGTGAAGCTAGACCCCAGTACTGGGATCTTTCCAATATCTTCCAGCTAAGGTGTCTTTTTTAGCCAATAGTTGTAAATGACTTGCTAACTGAAGTGGAAGCAAAGTTGGACCCACCAAGCCAGATATCTTAATCAAGCATGTCCAACATCATTTCACTGTAGATTACTTTTGAGCTGTAAAGCATGTTGGACATGACACCACCTTGGCAAAGATTCCAGGTAGAACCTCCCAAATGCTATAAATAAGACTCTTTTATATTGAGTGATCATCAAAAAAAATTCTAAGCTTTAGAAATCTAGTAGCATTGTTCAAAGAGTATGCTCTTCTCTTTCCTTGTTTGAAGGATTCTGAGAGTCTAAAATTTGAACAAATATTTGTAAGAGTGTAATAGTAATTTGAATGATAATAGTGAAGTCGTAGCGATTCGGCCCCTGCCTACTATCATGGGTTTTCTTGTAACAACTATTATCAAGAGAGGGAGCATCTATTTATGTATTGCTTATTGTAATTTGAGTGATAATAGTGAAGCCATAGCCATTCGGCCCCTACCTACTGTCATGGGTTTTCTTGTAACAACTGTTATCAAGAGAGGGAGCATTTATTGATGTATTGCTTATTGGTATCAGAGCAAACAGTGATCTTCTATTGTATACATCTATAAGAATTTCTTCTAAGACTTTTTAAGCTTCCTTGCTTTAAAGAATTATTTGGGAAAATTATTGCATTGGGTCCTTGGCCATTATTAATTGTCATACGCCCTTTTTATTCTGCATCTTTATTTCCCTGCCCAAAATTTTCTCGCTTACTAGAACCTTAATATCTTATCAATATAATTTGGTAAATCCTAGATGTCTTTCACAGTAGAAATTCTTAATGAATTTGAATTATAAGTAATTTATGAACTCCCTCATTTTGTTCCAGAACAATTATATGAGTGTCTTGATATTAAAATTATAGAAGAAAATCTTGAAAATGAAAATAGCTTGTATAAACCTCCAGCTATTAAGGCTTCACATGTCTATAAAAAAATTGAGCTTTTAAAGTCTGAGTTTGCTTATAAGTCTACTTATTTATCTTTTTTTAAACCAAAAATCAAATCTGTTGAACTCACCTTGAGTTATAAGCCCAAAACAAAATTTCGAACAAATTTATTGTCTTTATCACCTGAACTAGAGATCAACTATATTAGATCTCATGAAGATGTCAAGTTTGTCCATTTTGGTCTTATTTGTATACATATTACTCCATTGATTCCTAGTAATATCAAGCATGTTATCTACCTAGCTTTGTGTGATAGATGCCAAGTCAATTTTAAACATGCCTATAAATTATATAGTCTTGGCCGCTTAAATGATGAAGTCATTTGTTTTGAGTTTTGTCCAAACCTCTCTATTGCAGTCCACGATCGAGGATGTAAAGAAGTAAAATTTGGATCATTAGATTGTTGGGGTTTGTTTACCTCTCTATTTGGTTTAGAAATTTTTGGAGATTTTAAATATGCCTATATAAATATTTCTATTGTGTATAGTATGACAAATACTAACCACCCAAAGATCTTAGAAAATCTACCTTATGCTTGCAGACTTAGTGGAACTATCTAATTACAGAAAGGCCATATAGAGTATGTAGTAATCCCATCAGATTGGAAGCTTGATTGGCTCAAGAATGTTTCACCTAAAATGAAAAGTCAAGCTACTGTGCATAAGAGTGATGGTATAACCATCAATATTCTTTCAAAATCTCTCTCTATGAATAATTATTCTATTTTTTCTCCTTCCAGACCCTCTACCTCTTCTTCTAGGAGAGTAGTGAAAATAGGTCATATTTTGATAGAAGATGAAGAGATCAACCAAGGACCTAATCTAAAATACCAATTACCTTGCACTTTAATGAATCTTCCAAGGAAAGATAAACTAGAATTCTATACAAAATATAAGGTTAGTCTATATAGAGGTGGAGGGTGGCCTCCACTTAAAGGAATGTACAAGTAGCTGGAAGGACTTGTCCAGTATTTTTCTGTAACATTCCAAGGAGATGCTGAACCGTCAAATGAGTTCAAGCATAAGAACTATATTTCTAGATTTAATTCTCATCTCTCTAAAAAATTTTATTACCTTTGTAAAGATCTTTTATACATCAAAAATAGTTTAGATAAAATAACTATTCTTGAAGACAATACCAACCAAATCTGTACAAATATGCAAAATTAGTTGTCCTTTATTGACACTAAATTGGCAGCACTTGATGAGAGCCTTGATTGGCTAGTCAAGCAAGAATAGGAAGCTAAAGCACAAACCCTGGCCCTAACATATGAGGTTAATTTTGGTTCTAGTTTCAATCCTTATAAGAAACATCTTAGTACTTCTTTGATGCAAAGGACCCATGTCCAACTCCAGCTATGGTACCTAAATATAGATGATCTATTAAATCCATTAAATGAGATATCTACCTAGTGTAACTCTGTGTGAGTTATTATAGTCAATGTTCATTTAGATCCAGTCAGTACTACAGTCTTTACTTCAAAATTATTTTATGGTATTGTTACCCAATGGTGAGATTAAATGACCAAAAATGAACAACATGAGCCTGTTCATCATCAACCTGATCTGCTAGCTGCATTATACCATTTATTAATAAATGAGTTTGTTCCTCCATTCAGCAATAGAGAATTGGAATCAAAGAAATGGCTTCTTAATATGGAGCTCTATGATCTTAAATAGTTTGATACTTTTGCCAAATAATTCATAGAATTGGCATATAAAAGTAAAAGTTTTGGATCTACTGAGATTAAGTTAAAAATATTATATGCTTTGCCTTATAATCTAATTGATAGAGTCATTGCTTACATAGATCTAAAAAAACTAACCATTGAAGATCTATCTTTTTCTGATGTTATTGACTTTTCCAAACAATAGGCCATGCAATTAGTCTCTGAGACTAAAACTATCCAAAAGCTCACTAAGCATCAAGCATCCCAAATCGCTCTTGTTTTCCCTGAAAAAGTCCCCTTTGGCTGTAGGCCATTTGATCAAACTTGCAAGCATCAAAAGAAGCGCTGCCCCCATCTTTCATTTAAGCATATCTCTTAAACTCAAGAGCTTAACTCGGTAAGTTTTGCATTACATTAAACCTGGGTTCATTAATTCAGTGAAGAACCTTTTCACTTATTGATCTTTTTAACTTTTGTAATCCAACATAGTTTGTTCTCATTGACATAATTACGATCATCGAAGCTCTAAACGCTCCAAGCATTTGGGATTTTTCTCTCAACCATCCATCAGGATGATCAAACATGATGTGCTCTATTTGATGAGTGATTGTTTCCATACTGTACTTAATCATGATATAGATTTCATGATATATTACATTTAAATTTGTTCGGATTTGAGATGAAATTTACACATTTCAAAAATTATGCAAATTCAAGGCAATAATTTAATTTACATGACTTGCATCCATCGGTAAGGGATAGATCTCCCAAGGTGGTAGGTTATTTGATTGCATGTTTGCTATTATGAAGGGTTGAGAATAACAATATGATGTTGATTTGATTGAGATAGAGTTTCATGTTCGATTTGTGACTCAAGTTATCACTACAATGCCAATTATATGGCACCAAGACAATGATATTCCAAACTCTATATTATAACTTATGTCTGTCTATGTGGGATCATAGCAAAGACTTCAATAAGGCCCACATCCTTCTTTCATAAATATTAAGATCAAGGTCAAATTGAATCTAAACAATTATTGGAATGAGAATGTAGATGAAGGCAATAATTCTAAGTGTAAACTTTGAGAATATACTTATGTTAGTTATAGCGTATAGAATGAGCTTAGAGGTAAATGAATTGACACACCTATATAAATAATAGGGTTAATGAATGCATCACTACATAATAAAATAAATTACTAAAATGATGAAACCCAAGAATAGGGTCATATTAAACAATATAAAACATCATTGTGTGTGTGTGTGTGTGTGTGTGTGTGTGTGTGTGTGTGTGTGTGTGTGTGTGTGTGTGTGTGTGTGTGTGTGTGTGTGTGTGTGTGTGTGTGTGTGTTTGTGTGTGTGTGTGCATGTGCGCGCGCGCATGCGTGTGTGTGATAAATTTATGAAATATTATATTAAATACTATATTTGTTATATAACATTTAGTATCTAATATATTAAGCACTTATTTTCACTGCACATAAGATGAGTGCCATTTTGTAATAAAATATTATCTCATGAATATCGCTTACTACCCTTCATATTACAGACTTCAACTTTACGTATAATTATTTTATCACTACCATATTATATAGGTAAATATCATATAATGGGTACATATCATGTAAATCCAGTAGTTGCCTTAAATCTAGGTTTATAACACTATATGGTCCCTATAGGATATGATATCATCTAAAATACCCTATCGCTGGCCCTCACCATCATTACCCTACTCACCTTGATAACATCTAAAATACCCTATCAATGGGCCTCACCGATATTATCGATGAATGCAAGTTACAAGATAGACTCTTACATGTCAATCTCTTATCCCAACATCAAAAATATTACATCATTGATTCAAGTTACATATGATACATGGATCCCTACCACAATCAAAAGAATATTCATGACATCTTCATCCAAACTTGACCAATGAAAACATCCAGTCCAATATGTTGCCACCTTGCTTTGATATAATTGACACATATCATTCTACACCAATATTAAATTGACATGTAAATTTAAAATTTAATGTAGCCATTTATGTTGGTGTAAATTATATGGGATAAGTGTTTCCCATATGTCATTACAAATAAATATATGCTTGTCTTCAAAATGGTAACATGTTCATTGAAGCTAATATTATACTATATTCTTATATTATATATAATAATATATTATTTTATGGGCCCCTTGGTGTATGATATCCATTAAATTACAAGTACATATGTTCTTAAGCCTAGTTTATTTCTCTAGGTGTTAATATACTAGCAAAATGGATGAATAAAACATACATGATAGGTTACGGGATGCCAATGTCTTATCCAAACATCAATTGTAATGCAACACTAATTCAAGTTATGTATTAGATGTAGATTTGTAAAATAATTTAATCATATAAATAGATGTAATATTTTATTTTTTGAAAGTGAGATTGTGTTAGGAAAGGGAGTGTAAATTAGTACAACCATTGATCTCATATAATATTTCATTCATATATACTATATTATTATTATATTATATAGTACTATACTAAAATAATTATTTAATATATATAATTGAAGTACATGCTATAATAATATGATATAGTAGTATAAGTATTATATTTTATTAAAAATACACATCTAAATGCATAATATTAACAATGTGTGTGTGTGTGTGAGTATGATATCCATTAAATTACAAGTACATATGTTCTTAAGCCTAGTTTATTTCTCTAGGTGTTAATATACTAGCTAAATGGATGAATAAAACATACATGATAGGTTACGGGATGCCAATGTCTTATCCCAACATCAATTGTAATGCAACACTAATTCAAGTTATGTATTATACGTAGATTTGTAAAACAATTTAATAATATAAATAGATGTAATATTTTATTTTTTTTAAGTGAGATTGTGTTACGAAAGGGAGTGTAAATTAGTACAACCATTGATCTCATATAATATTTCATTCATATATACTATATTATTATTATATTATATAGTACTATACTAAAATAATTATTTAATATATATAATTGAAGTGCATGTTATAATAATATGATATATTAGTAGAAATATTATATTTTATTAAAAATACACATCTAAATACATAATATTAACAATGTGTGTGTGTGTATGCGTGCATGTGTGCGTGTGTGCATGTGTGTGTGTGCACGCGTGCGTGCGTGGGTGTGTGTGCATGTGTGTGTGTGTGTGTGTGTGTGTGTGTGTGTGTGTGTGTGTGTGTGTGTGTGTGTGTGTGTGTGTGTGTGTGTGTGTGTGTGTGTGTGTGTGTGTGTGTGTGTGTGTGTGTGTGTGTGTGTGTGTGTGTGTGTGTGTGAGAGAGAGAGAGAGAGAGAGAGAGAGAGAGAGAGAGAGAGAGAGAGAGAGAGAGAGAGAGAGAGAGAGAGAGAGAGAGAGAGAGATTAATCTTCTTGAAGACCCGTGATATGATTTTATTGAGAATGGATAAAATATGACATATTTTTTGTTTAAGCTTACTATTTAAAAGTATCCTAGTCTATGGACTCTTAGACATCATTTTATCTTTTATTAGTATGTGATTGTCCTTATCAGATCTATACACATGTGTGGTACACCTATCATGATCTATTTGACCTGTATAACTATTAGACATGGTAGCATGTGTTGAGTAGTGTAAATGTTAGATGTTACCACTAAACCTGATGTGTTGAGTTTTAAAATTTAGTATTGTAGTCTAGATATGTACCATGGTAGTTTATATAAAACTCATCATTCAGTTGAGTTTAATGGTTTGTGAACATCATATTAATATTTGTAGATGAATCTAGGATTGATCTCAAATTAACCACATTTGGTCTAAACTGATAGCTCCTCCAATATGGAATTCACACTATATCACCAATGGTACTCACCTATGTACCCACATGGCATTCACTTTGGAAAATATTTGAGAATCACTTCAACCGTAATGAAATAACCAAGATAAATTATATAACATTAGTGTATTACCCCCACATCAATAATATTGCATTGTTGATTCAACCTCTATATTGGATATAGACTCATTCTATAATAGGATAAATCATAGTGAATAAAATATGCAACCACCTTGGAAGTTATAAAACCCATTTTATTATGTGGAGGACATGTAAATCCAATAACTGACTAAAGTCAGAACATGTATATGATACAAGCCATTTGGTGTATAATATACCTTGAAATACCCTATCATTACCCTGCATCATCAACACCCAAACCATTTTGAATATTTCATCACTTTAAAGTTTTGTATGGACTTCCCTTTATTTCATGGGTATGATTATGGCATTTTTATATGTTCTTAACCCTAATGTAATTTCACTAGGAGTCAATATATTCTTCGCATAGATGAAGTTAAGTTTCAATATAGGCTTTGGAACCTCAATGTCTTGTTTCTATAGCCACAACATTGCAACACTGATTTAAGTCATGTAATGGACATGGATCCTTCACACACAACCTAATTTTATATAATGGCCTCCACTATAACCTCCCTCTTGCCAACATGACACCTAGTGATCTATGTACATGCATTTTGACATATTTGATTGAAACTTTATTTATACACCTCTAAGTTGAATATTCTTAAATGGATGTAATTTGTTGTTTGTTGGCAAAGTGGGATTTTTTATTTTAATTTTACACAATACATGATGAACTCTTTTATTTTCATCATCCACCTTTGATAATATAAAAAATCCAATCAAAGAAGTCACCACCCTAATTTGATGTAACTAACATGTATAGTCTTTTCATTTCTTCTAGGGGTCTAAGTATGGCATTTATGTATATTGTCAACATGGATAAATGAAATATAAAATATATAATGGTGGACTTTAATTTATTATCCTTACATGAACGATAGTGAAATATTGATTCAAGATACACATAAGATGTGGAGCTGTGTTACAATCATGGTATATAGCATTTGTGTATGGGTGTCATTGTGAGAGGATTACAACCACATATTTCCTTTACCATCCTAAAAAGAACCTTTGATGAACATTATGTGCAATTTAAAGTCATCTATGAGTCACAGAAGGGCTAAAAAACTCACATAGATGACATTAGAATGAGTGAATGAAAAGTCCTCTCATAAATGCACCCCTCAGGGAACAAAGACATAGATGATATTATAGTTCTTGGTCATCATGACTTCAATAGTAAACACAATTGGACTAATTTTAATATACCACTCAACTTACACATATCTACACAATAATTTATAGACTGGAAACATACATCTACAACAAACATAGATAATGGTTCCCCAAGTGGCCCATCAATGCATCAACTCTCATCTATGAAACAAAATGCATTCAACATAATTTGGAATCATGGAAAAAAAAGATAGCAGCCATTCCCCTCAACATGATTGTTTAGGGAACTGTAGGTATAGGTAAATCATTCCTTATAATCAACATCAAACATTTCTTAGATTCATTTTCATCTATAGGTAATTATACCCTACTTCTAATAGCTAAAACTAGTGTTACAACATTTAACATTAATGCATTAACAATACATTCATCCCTACACATTCCTATTTGAGAAATGCAATTGTTTGATGGTCACACGTTAACATTTTTTTAAGAAGGAATGAGAAACATTAAATATGTGCCAATAGATGAAATGAGCTAAATAGGACAAATATGTTTGGTAATAAAAATAGTATTTTATGTGAAGCCCTTCCATACCACAACAAGAAAAACTTCAATGGCTATTCAATGATACTTGTTGGGGTCTTAAGATAAATTCCACCTATAAATGACATTATACTGTATACATGTAGGTATTATGGTAAGATGATATTGTGTGCATTTGATATAATTGTGTCTCATTTTTGTCAACAATAATGTGCATAACAACACCTAGAATTTATAAATTTGCTATCAAAAATAAAATATACAAAACCTAAATAAAAGGATTGGTCTAGTCTCATGTATTATACATAATCAGACAAGCATACAAGATAATAACATCAATTTAAAGACTCAACCCATTTTTATGTAACTAACATATTGGTAACAATGCATAGTAAAGAAATGCAACAATCCTTAAATGTTGTAGTCACAATCTAAAAATCTAAATAGAGCAAAGTTTTAGAGACATGTCACAAAAATGATTATACACTTGAATCAATTATGCTTCTATGAAAGGGAAACAAATCATGCTAAAAAAAACTATAGGTGGAAGCATGATTATTTAATGGAGTGATAGGATAAATTATTGACATTGTCTACAGTCTAAAAACCAATCCACCATCATTACCAATGTACATAGTTGTTTCACTCAAAAATTACTTCATCCCACCATGGGATAATACCAATCTTTTAAATATTCTAATCCCTCCTATTACTTGAGGGAATAATAGACAAATACCTATCAAAATGTCATAGGGCTTAAAAATACATAAATCATAGGGAATGACTCTTGAAAAATAAATAATTGACAATGGTGACATTGATAATCAAGGATTGACCTTTAGTGTTATTTTGAGAGTACACTCCCTTAATGACATATAACCTTTAGTGTTATTTTGAGAGTACACTCCCTTAATGACATATATATTTCCTTTGATTTTACATTTGAATGTTTTGAAACAATACAGATATTTAAATGTATGGAAATTAGAGTAAAATAGGTTGAGATAAATTCATTTTCCACTTTATTTGTACCAAATCTAATTATAATATACCATTCTATACATACTAAATGGAATTTTACAAAAAAATGAATAGAATAAATTTTTTTTATAATATTTTCTATTATTTTGTATATACAATTTGGAAAAATATAATGTGTACACATGAAAATCATTTTCTCATGGTAAACTAACATTTCATTATCATATTGGGCTATTGAAATATGTCTAGGTGCAAACTTGGTGTCAATCATGCTTTCAAGAACCAATGTATAAGTTGAGATAATCAATGGGTACCACATGGTGTTCTGAACATAAAAATAATAGGTTGATTGAAATGGGTACATGCTAATGATAACTCAATCATAACTATAGTTTCAAAAAAAATTGAAGGCCAAACGAGACCATCTGAGGGTCTAAATTCATAGATTAATGATGTTTTTTGAAAAAAAATTATTTTTATAAATTACATATTTTTATGACCGGATGTGAATTTTAGTTTAAATTAATCCTATATTATAACTTTAGTAATTAAAGTATTTTGGGAGATTTTTAGAGCTTCACATGCTTGCATGCAAAACTTGTAAAAAATAGTAGCTGGTTTTTTTAGATTTAATTTTGTTTTTAATTTTTTGCATGTCAACTCTATTCCTGAGTTGAGTCTTATTTATTCATTTTTTTAATTACTTAAATTATTTTAGTATGAATCAATTATGAGTTATTGTTTCAAATCTTGGCCTATTGTAATTTTGGTCTTGATAGTAATTTTGGTTCATTATCTAGTATTAGAGCAAGGCTAAATCTTAGAGGAGCAATAAAAGGTGAGAGGATGAGGAGGTATTGCATAGATAAACTAGATTATACAATATCTATAGAGGCAAGCGTAAAAATTAATCGAGGTTATCACTAATCTAAAAAGAAGATAAGGTGGTGATGAAACTGAAGAAGACATAGATCGTGATGAAGATATTCACCAAGAAGAAGAATAACAAGATCAACCACCATTGATGGAAGAGAGGATGGTTAAATATTTATAAGTAAGAAATAAAGTAATCAAGGTTGATTTTTGAGATTATGGAGGAAGTTTAAAATCAGAAGAGTTGATAGATTGGATGAATAGCAAGCAAAATTTCTTTGAGTGGAAGACTATGAGAGGAGACAAGATGGTAAAGTTTGCATGCATGAAATTGAAAGACCATGCAATGATTTGGTGGGATCACATATAGAAAGAGAGATAGATAAATGGTAAAGAGAGGATTAATAATTATAAAAATATGGAGAAGAAGCTGAGGGAGAAATTTTTTTCATGTGGAATATGCACAAACACTATACAAAAGATTCTATAATTTGAGGTAAATAGATCACATTATAGAAGAGTATACAAATGATTTTTATAAGCTTTCCATATGAGTGGAGAAAGATTAAATATAAGAGTAGATGTTTACAAGGCATGTAAATGGTTATAAATTTACTATTCAAGATGAATTAAGCATGCATAGAATTCTTTGCATAGAAGAGGCTTATCCATTAGCTTTGAAGGTAGAAGAAAAGAAATAGATAAAATTTTAGAAGAATGTCTCTTAGTCCAAGAAGAGGCATATCCCCTCTAATAAGGGGATGAGGTGGGTTTAATACCACTCGAGGTGTATCTAATACTAATAGTGGTAAATCATCACGTGGCACAGAAAGACAATATGAGAATAGGTAACGGTATTAATACCAAATGAAAAAAGAGTGTTTGAGAGAAGACAAGGTTATGGTGGTGCTAGAGGATGGTTCCTAAATCATTGTAGATCATATGTTTTTTTTATATATGTGTATAAGAAGGGCACAGGGCATTTGAGTGTCTACATTATCAAGATCAAGAAAGGAGGTAAGAGGATCACCCAAGAGTGAATCTAGTTAAGGCTTAGATAGATAAATAAAATACTACATTTACACTAGTAGATGTTATATATAATCTCATGATGAATATAAAAATGATAGCTCTAGGGAAGGAATGAGTGCAGAATATGTCTAAGGAAGGAATGAGTGTAGAATAAAGAAGGTGATGATGCATGGCTATGATCAAACATTTTTGAAAAATATGTACTTTGGGTGGAAAGGTATGCAAAGTAATTATAGATGGTGGTAGTTGTGAAAATATGGTCTCTAAAGAAATGATAGATAAACTACATTCACAATGTGAAAGACATCCTAATCCTTATCAAATTTCATGGTTTAATAAAGGGAATGAGGTTATAGTAGATAAAAGGTGCTTAATTAAGTTCTCTATAGGAAACAATTATAATGAGGAAATATGGTGTGATGTTATTATGATATATGAATGGCATATGTTATTGGGGAGACTATGGAAATTAAATAGGAAAGCAATCCATGATGGAGTAAAGAACATGTACACTTTTTGGAAATGTGGTACAAAGATATTTTTGTTACCTCTTAAAGAGGAAGAGAGGGTAGAAAGCATGATCTCTATACCAAATAATTTATCCAAGATATGAAGGTGGTAGGTTGTTGTTATGTACTATTAGAAATTAATGACATGAAAATGGTGAAAATACCAACAGAAGCAACAAGAGTGTTGAAAGAGTATGTAGATATTATGTTTGATGTGTTAACAAATGGTTTATCTCTGAATAGAGATATTTAGCATCAAATTGATTTTATACTAGTATTAGCTCTACCCAATCAAGCAACTTATAGGATGAGTCTATTAGAACATGCAAAATTGAATAAATAAGTTACTAAATTGTTAAGAAAGATGCTGATAAGGGAGAATATGAGTTCACGTGCAACACTAGCATTTCTAACACCAAATTAAGATGGAAGATGGATAATTTGTATGGATAGTAAATCAATTAATAAAATTACAATCAAGTATCAATTTCCTATACCTCATTTAGATGATATGATGGATGTGCTTATAGGAGCAAAATATTTTACCAAGTTTGATCTAAGGGGTGGTTATCAAATTTGAATTCTTGAAGGAGATGAGTGGAAAATTATATTCAAGACTAGGGATGGCTTATATGAGTGGATGGTGATGCCCTTTAGATTATGTAATACAACTAGCACATTTATCTCTCCAAAGGTAAACAATTATGCATTACAATCGGGTCTCTATGAGAAAATATAATAAGATATTACATAGTGGAATGTTTAATTGACATTTTGGTAAGATGAAGACAATAAATTTGGTGGAATAAAAGTATTTTTGGCTAAAGATGAAGATAGATGTGACAAGTTACATTTCTAAGTGCAAGATATGATAGGTGGCTAAAGGAAATTCACAAAAAAATAGACTATACATGTTATTACAGGTTCCAAGAAGACCATGGATATATTTGAGTATGGATTTTATGTTGGGATTACCAAAAACATAGAGAGGTAATGATTCAATTTTTATTGTTCTAGATAGATTTTCTAAAATAGTTCTTTTCATTTCATGTAAGATAACCAATGATGCCACTTGAGTTGTATAATTATTTTTTAAGGATATTGTGAGATTACATGGTGTTCCAAAAACTATTACTTCAGATAGGGGCACAAAATTTCTAAGTCATTTTTAGAGGACTTTGTAAAAAAAGATGGGTACTAAGCTATAATTAAGTAGTGAATATCAACTAAAAATAGATGGACAAACAAAATATGTGAATAGGAGCCTGGGAAATTTCTTGAGATCCATAGTGGGAGAAAATCCCAATCAATGGGACTTAGCTTTACCATAAGCTAAGTTTACATATCATAGTTTAGTGAATAGATCAACACAAAAATCACCATTTTAAATTATTTATGGGAAAAATCTTATGGGAATTTTAGATTTGGTATGATTACCAATTGTAGATCAAATTATATGCCTTCCAACCACTTCAAAAAAGATTATATTCCATTTGTATATCTCTCTTTCTTCATTTTTTCCATCGGCTCATGAATCAAGGTTTTGGAGAGTTTTAGGCTCCTTTCACCCGTAATCTTTGTTCATAAAGTTTAGACATTAAATAGATGAAAAAATTTCATAAAATAATTTCTTAGGACCCTCTTCAACTTGTCCAATCTCTTTTAATTCCCATGCAAATCATCCAAGAAGATGTGAGCATTTCAAATTGCCTACTCGAGCTCTTATATTCATTCCTTGCAGACATGACAAGGTTTGAGCCAAAAAATGGCTTTATTGTGATCAAATTTGCATAAAAATAGGTCAATATCATATGATAATTATCTATGAACATGTCCCAAATTTTTATTATTCTCACCTAAGTGTAGAAGTAGTACTGACCCCCCATTTGGGCATTAGGCCTAAACCAAGCCTAATGGGCCTATATGCATACTTGAAGGTCTAGACAATTATAGCATTTTTTAATCACCTATTAGTGGTTTCTCATGTTGGTGTAGATGTAATTAAAATTTATACACCTTATTTTGAGGTTCATCCAACCCATAACTCACCCTCTTATCTCCATTCTCTAAAATCTGTAAGTTTGCATGCTAGGGGAGTACCTTCTATCTAAAACAAAATAGAGGTTACTTCCCCTTATGCCTCACAAAAATTAAACACATGAGGATTTATAAAAAATGGTATAGATGATTTTTATAAAGTTTCATGAGGATTATTAAACTGTGTGTTGCCTTGAATGGAATCTCTCCTTCCCCTATTTGCATGTTATAAGGTCTCTTGAGATGGTTTTCATCATAGTGAATGTATTCACAATTCTCACAACCCTTAGACAACCTTCCTTTCACCCTCAACCCAAAACTTTTATTTTTATTGAGCGTAAATGTTTACTATGTTTCATTCTTGGAAGAGGTATTTGTAGGTATGCATCAAGATATAGACCAGGCAGTGAATGCAAGATTTGATCAACGTACACATGATATGACTTCATGATTAGTTTTATGTTATATAAAAGTGTGAATATGAGGTTTTAAAAATTTGGAAGGTTTGAGACAAGTTCAAACATCCCATTTCAATCTGATGTCCTCTTGAGAGCACCTATAGGTGCACATCCATGGTTGACTGTGTATATGTTGCATATGATTGCCATAGATCCTTATGTGTTATTTTGAGGCTCAACTTGATATCTCATGTTCCAAGAGGATATTAAATAGCTTTAAAACTTCTATCATGCTTCCATGAATTTTCTCATGAGCATTATATGCCATGACTATAAGTGAGAATGAATTGGGCGCTGACTATGTCTCACACTTTGACTGCAATCCTAATAATGCTAATATTTGAGATTTAAATTCAAAATAAGGATATTATCATGATATTTAATATGAATGAAACATCATGTCACGTTAAATTTTATCCATTGTATAGAAAGATACCTTCTGTAAATGCTGAAATTTCACTAAAACTTCACTAGCAATACCTTCTTATAATTTTAGATGTTTGAGTCATCAAATCATTTACAAACGTGAAAATAATCATGAGAAACATGATAAGAGAGAATAAACATGCTCTAGAATAAAATTAACCAATTTATTTGTATGGACTAACTTAAATAAAATAAAAACATGTAGGGTGTGAGAAACCATAGGTAGAAAAACATAGTCAACTTGTTAGAGATGGTTCATAAAGTATAATCCACCATTAATTGAACTCAAAACATGAAATTTAAGTTAAATAAATGTACTATCACCCCCAAAGTAATTTAATGTATAAGTCTTCCTATTAGATGTAGAAACCAAAAACCTATTAACCAATTTTATTTGCATGGTGGAGCGATGGAAGAGCATAATGGTTTTAGCTCAATTTTGGCACTTGAAAATCATGAAAAGCATGGAAATGATTCTAAGTAAGTTTAAGGTACATCCAATAATATTTTCCCATGTGCCATTCTCTCTCATAGGCTATTAACCCTTTGAAACTCCTTTTCCACTTATTTTCTTGATTTTTAGTTATCACTTGCAAGTTTTTAGTTAGAAACTAACATCTCTGATATAGATTGACAAATTAGGCATTGAGGATGAGTTTACTACACATTTCTTGCTTATATGACCATACCACTTGCATTTAATGGTCTAAAATGACCCCTAGATGACATCAAATGACATAAATACTAATTAGACCATGACCAAGGTTAAAATAGCATTAAATAACACATAATAAATTATAACTCGCCATATGACATTATACTAGACCCTTATATAATATTTTGACTATAGGGGTTGACCCATTTTGACCTGTTGTCAAAATGGACAACATTCTTGGTGATTTCCCAAGGGTGGTATGCTTGTTATGCCATGAATAGTATCCTAATCTTATCCATTGAGAAATGAAGTCACCTATACATAGGTTTGACACACAAATTTCCTTTGACATCGCATAAAACATTAAGAAAAAACACACAAAATAAGACACACTCAAAAGAAATACTCATGTCTTCAACTAGAACACTTATGAAACACAGCAAAACAAAAAGAAAGACATACACATCAATTCTAATATATACAAAACTAACCATCATTTATTCAATAACAAGGCTTTAAATGTATCACATTCATATGGTTAGGCAAATCCTCTCTATTCTGAAAATTGGAAAGAGTTGCGTTGTTTGTAGTTGATGATGACATATGGTCCACACGATAAATCATCAAATTTCATATGTCTTCCTAGTTTTACTCTATATTCATCCCATTTCAACACTATATCACGTTCTTAGAATGTTATTAAAGTTTTATTATTGTAAAAATACCTCATTTTAAGTATTTGGTTATGTTCTATAGCTTGGTGAGCCTTATCACTAATCTCTTGCAACTTCATTAATTATATCAATCTCACATCCATTAAAGTGTTCTCAAGAAACTCTAGTTGATGTGTCTACTCCAAGGAAGGCACCTATTAGGATATAAACAACTTATATTACCTTTCATAAAGAAGAACAAAGGGATAATTCCTTATTGACCTCTTTGGGGTTATCCTATCAACCCATAGGGCTATCTTCAATTTGGTGTGCCAAGCCCTTTGATTATCCTCCAAGTTCTTCTTGATGATTCTAATCAAATTTTTTTTTAGTAGACTTATCCAACCCATTACCTTGATGGTAGTAATTTAATGAAGTGCTCAATTATATTCCATTACTATTTTCCCAAATCAACTATCTCAACACCCATAAAAATAAGTACATTGTCTAAAATAATAGTAGGAGTGCAAAACATTGTAATGATATTCTCATTTAATTCCAAGATATAATTATAATTAGCCTCCTTTAATGCCACTACTTCAACCCACCTTGTAAAGTAGTTACTTACTATGAGTATCCATTTGTGACCAACACTTGATAGGGGGTTTATTGTACTAATGAAATCAAGACCCTATTGCATGAAAGGTTGATCTACTTGAATAGGCTTCAAAGGAAGAGATGCAAGATTATGTTTTCCTATAAAGAAAGCACAAAGTACACACCTTCTCTCCTAATAATAACAATCCTTGAAGAGGCTAGACCAATAAGATCCTACCCTCGTGATCTTGGTATTTGTGGTTCTTGGAGAGAGATGGCCTCTTGTTGTTCCATCATGGAAATTTTTAAGCAACACTCCAAACTGATCATTGTCAATACATCTCAATAAAATATCATTAGTGTCTCTTCTAAAATCTAAAACATCTAAAAGAAAATAAGGAATACCTTGAAATCTTAAGTACCTTCTTTGTGATCTACTCATTCAATTTTGATACTCACCATTTTGAATAAATCTGATAACATCTTGTGTCCAAATTTTTAGAGTCAAAGAACCAACTGATTCAAAGAAATCAAGATTAATTAAAGCTTCTTATATTGACTCATGGAGATATAAAGCTATATGTTTATAAATTTTGTTACTTCTTATCAAATTTGTCACTTTGATATCAACATCATATTCCATTACCATAGTAATCCACCCTTCCCTATCTTCACTAAGGTCCTTGCTCAAAAGAAACTCTTTGGTACTAAAATGAGAGACCATAACATGAATCCTATTATTTGAAATAATATTCCTACACTTCTTTAGTCCTCTTACAATAATAAGTACTTGTTTATCCATAAAGGTGTACTTGACTTCATAATATTCCAAACATTGACTATAGAATGCAATTAGTTTCTCCACACCTTCATCATCCTTTTGCATTAGCATAGCTGAGATATTATAAAGGTTAGTGAATGAATAAAACATTAAGGATTTAACATTCATAAGAGTAGGATATTATGCAATTACTTTCTTATTGGCCTCAAAACTACTCTTACCTTCCTTAGTTCAAAAAAAGACTTGGTTCTTCTTGAACATGGTTATGATAGGTTTCACCAAAGATACAAAACTAGGTATGAATGTCCTTAAAATTTTTATCTTTTATAAGAAACTTTGAAAACCTTTATTATGAAATTTTAATTATAGGACTAGAATAGCCTCTATCCTTTTAGGATAAGTAGCCAAACAATCTTTAAATATAATATGTCCTAAGAGCTTACCTTCATTGAAGGAAAAGATGATTTTTTTGGGGTTGAGAGATAATCCATACTACCTACATATTTCAAACATTTTCCTCAAGTTTTGTAGATGTTCATTATCATCTTTAGAAAACACTATTATATCATCTAGATAAACCAACAACATTTCATTGATCAAACCTTTGAAGGCCATGTCTCTTGCTCTCTAAAATGTGGCATCAACATTTGACAAACCAAAGCACATATTACTATAAGAAAAAATCCCTCATTTTATAATTAATGTTGTCTTAAATTTATCATCCTCATTTTATAGAATCTGATTATATCTTGAATATCCATCTAGGAGATAAAAAGGTTGAGAACCTAAAACAATTTTCAAAATCTGCTCCATTGAGGGTAAAAGATAGTGATTTTTGAGTGACACTATATTAAGATCTCTAAACTCCACACAAAGTCTTATGTCCCCATTATTATTTATAAAAATAAAAATGTTATCCACTAATGTTGAATGCTTTATATGAAAGATTATTTCATATTCAAAAATTTTGGTGAGCTCTAACCTCATGAGTTGTTCAACCTTGGGTTTAATGGGCCTTTGTTTTTACCTAACCAATTTAACTTCAGGTTATAATTCAATGGAATGGTGTGCTAGGCTATGAAAAATACTTTTAGTTCCTTATAATCCCAAGTAAATATGTCATGAAACACTATAAACAAATTAATGAATGCTTTCTTCTCTAATGTAGAATATACCTTACCTAATTTGAGAAGTTTATCTTTGAAGATCAAGACTCTTTCAAAGTTCTCCTCTTTTGTATAAATACTCACCTTTTCCTTCTTATTTTGATCATTTTAATTAAATATAATTTATAAGGTCACCAAGCCCTTAGGTATCTTATTTTTTCTTAGTTGCACAGTCTAATATTTAGACTGTTCTTGGAGACACTTTTGGTTTCTTGAAGAAAACTAAGTTTCATTTTGCAAGAAGTATGAAATGTTTTTATCAATATTAGGCACTTTTCAATACACAAAATTATCAGGTATGGAAGGTGTTAAAATGATCTTAATGTGAGATTGCTTCCTTCCCTCTTTTATTGTAGTTAGTGTATCAAATTGTGCTCCTATGGCATATAGTCTATCAACATGATTATCATGCTCCCTTTGGACTAATTGTATGTTGAAGGCACTAAAGTCTTCAAGAAAATCCCATACCCTATATTTATATGACTTGATCAAATAATTATTGGTAGCAACCACATATCTAACTTGATGCAAAAAAATTTCACTATGTCCATATACTTGCAAGTTCTTGATTCCTTTTTTCCTTGCCCATGGAAGTCCATGAATTAATCCTTCATACACAACCACATTGCAATTTCAATTAAAATCAAACCTATATCAAGCATATTAATATTGTTTAGATGGGGATACCAACATGACACTAGATCCTACATCAATTTTACTTTTTGAACCATAAAAAAACATTTTCCACATCTTACCATCCTCACCTTCTTCCTTGGCAAGTAGAGGTGTTGGTATTCATTCTTCATGTATACAATACACTCTTAAATTAGTTTCATCCATGAAAGCATAAGGATCATGTTCATTAGTTCTGGTACCATATTCATCAATAAACAAATCAGAAATGTCTTCAATCTTAAAATAAGTACCATCATCCATAATAGAATCATTTTCCTCATGGACAACATAATTCAAGTTGTAACTTGTTTCAATGTAGTGCTCAATATGAAACCTTGCAAGAGGTTGAGTCCTTATGGTCACCTTGGCTCCATATCTTATCCTACATGCTAAGAAGTACCAATAATATTAGATTAAGCCATCTATCTTGGTTTTATAATACTTTGAAAGGCAAATTGCATATTGATCAAGAAGGTATACCATAACAATGTCTTAAAATATGGTAAAACTAGGATAATCGTGAAAAAAAAACTTCAATTTTTTTGTCAAACCTATTTTATTAGTAGGTTTACCCTATAATTTTAGCACACCTTTGTTGTGAGGCTCATATCTTAGGCCTAACTTATCAGCTACAACTTTCGGCATGATTGATGTAGAGGTTTCTCTATCAACTATGAAATTATGTACCAACTTGTCACCCACAATGAGAGTGAGGTAAAAAGGTGGAGGTTTCTCAACTTTTATAGATGTTAAACAATGGTGTTAGGGGAATTTTAAAAAGAAACATGACCATGAATGTAAATTTAAGGTGAAAGACTAGTAGGGATAGTAGATATCTATTTTTGTAAAATATTTTTTTAGATAGGCATATGAACGACATCCCAAAGACAAACGGATGTCTTGATATTATTCAATGAGTCTAAAATATTTATATTAGACATAGCTATTTTTTATTGGGCCCTTAAATGAAAGGAAGTTCTTAGAACTTGAGGATTTGAAGTGTTTTGAATAGTCTTTCCAACATTCTAATTTGGAGGATGTTTAGGATTGTTTGGGACTACCATGCTTATAGCCATGCCTTATTGCTTTGTAGAAGGATTGGATGAACTTGTAGGCATATTATTATCACCTCCTAAATAATTTATATTATCCCTAGTATTATCTATAGAAAAAGTTCCTTGATTTAGCACAAAAGTGTTCTCAACTAGGAAGTTGGTGAAGATCTCTCCTTGAGGTTGTTTATCTCCACTTCTTTGCATCATGACCTTATCATCAACTGATAGGAGAGGAGTAACTCCTTGAGAAAAAAGAGATTGATCTCCACATTCATTGGCATCAATAAATTGACCTTGTTTCTAATATTCTCCTTGCATCAAGTTACAATGCATCGATGCCATCTCCCTTGCATTGGTAGTGGAGTTAAGATTATACACACTGGCAGGTCTATTTAAATTACACTACCCTTGACCCATTTTTATTCAATATTGTTGGATATATTTTTGCTGATAGGGGTATGGTTTTTTATAGCTACCTTTTTACATTCTCTCTTACCTAAGCTTAGCTTCTAAAGCTCAAATTCTTGCAATATTGATCTAGTTTATAAGCCTTCTTAGGAACAATCCTAGACTTGGCATTATCATTGGGAACTTGGGCCACACTTGGAGAATTAATATAAGTAAAAGATAATGGAGGCATCGAATCCTTAGGAGGTATTTTTTTAGATTGAATGAGGCCATTTTTATCTTTAATGACAAGTTCATATGCATCAAGAAGAGTGAAACTAGCCATAGATTGAAGCATGATAGAAATATTTGTACTAATGGCTCTCAAGTAGGTAGGGAATACAAAGCTATTAGGTGGTCTCATGGGAGGAGGCAATCTATACCAAGTCTCTTGAAACCTCTCATTAAATTCATGTATTATTTCTTTAGTGCCTCTTTTGATCATATTAAGCTCATGTGTAAGGGAGGTATGGTCACTTTCATCATCAAATGTTAAATTCAACAACACTCTAAGGTCTTCCCATGATGTGATATATCTACTGAGTAAAGTCCTATACCAATCAAGAGCTTTCCCTCTAAGGGACATGACAAGGATTCTAAAGGTAATATTGTCCTCAATGGCATCATGGAAACTATAAAAACTTGAGATATCCTTGATGTTTTCACTAGCTATAACATGAATCTCACCATTGAATTTAGGCACACTCTTCATGGCATTAGGAGGAATGACATCATAGACTTGAAGGTGGATTGGATTTTCAGTATTAAAGTTAGGAAAAACATGTTTCCTAGAGATGTTTTCTTCAAGATATTGAATTTACTCAATATCTTAAACCTCTTCCCTTCCTTGCCTATAAAAGTCTTATTTCTCTTCAAAGGGTTGATTAGGATGAGGGTATTGAACTTCAAGAGTAAGTTCAGACTAAATAAGTGGATCAGTGGGATTTATAACTCTTTTAGATGATGACTTATTGAGAACCATAAAACATGAGAGAATGTATATGAAAAAATAATAGACTTGAACTAGATTTTACCTTGAATAGAGTCACTGAATTTTTAGTATCACACCAATTTGTAGATGATATTATCAAGACCAACGTTCACCTTGTCAAGTTGTCTTGAAGATAATGAGTCCCATCGGGCATGTCAGAACTATTGTCACCAAATATTTCATCCTAGAAGAGGATGTTCAAGCATCTTATAGATTTGGAAAATGGGAATACTTATAGGTATGTGGGTTTACCTATAGGTAGAATTAAACCTTTAGTTTTAAGGGTTAGCTTCTTGAATATATCTTGAAATGCTTATCATCTAATCAACTAATTAATTGTGGTAAAAGAGTTATAAGCTGTATAAATTGAAACTAATATAAAGGGGTGATATAATAGGATTTTTTTCATATTAACATCATATTACTCTCATTAAAAAACAATGTATATAAACTAGCTTCTAATTCTTAGAAGATTCTAAGGTAAGTGTTTCAATATAAAGGTGACATGCATAAGATTACTCAACATAAGTCAACCAGGGGTCACATAGTTGAATCAAAGGATACTTTCACACTTGAAAGAAGCCTACAACACTATCTACACTCTATATGACTTATTATAGTGAGATATTCTATCATAAGACATGAATAGACAACGAAAAGCAAGGATAAGTTCACTGAATTTAACCATTCATCACTTTGCACACTCAAAAAATATGTTCTTGAACTCAAAAATAGATTGCTTGAATTATTCAAATGGAAAATATGACATAAAATTAGCATGGATTAATAATACAAGATGTGGTATTAGTCTACAAGAGCCAAAATGACAACTACTTATAGAATTGGAGAGGGAAGTGAGAAGAGAAAAGTGCAAGATTCATAAGGACACTTGTCAAACTAAAAGGATGAATTAAACATGTAGGAGAATGAATTTTTAAATACACCATGTAAGGTCTCCTAGAATAAATGTCCCTGAATGTCATGAAACTCTTGAAATGTGGTGTAAAACTCCCTTTACTTGCTCAAAAAACTACCCCCATCATTTAACCCTTTTAGAAAGTTTAAAAACTAACTAGGGATAGAAGTGATGATTTCACTAAGGGGAGGGATTGCATAAATTCTATACCATGCATTGTTTGTATTCCTAATCATTAGGATTCAAACTATCACTGCCTCTAGCCCAAATAAATCCTCATTCACTTACCCCTCACACTTGGTCTCAAATTTGGTTTCAATTTTCCATGAATATCCATACAAAGGAGAGAATGACACATGTCAAGACTCCCATACCCTTAGATTCATCAGGTGGACCTTAAAATTTCTCCCACATAGCATTTTCACTCTCCCACTACCTTGTTCACTATGGTATTTTTGACTGCATAAAGTGGGATTACTTTCATAATAAGTTAGGATACTTTTTACTACAAGAAATAGACATTAGGAGTTATCTCAAGTCCCAATAATTCTACCAAAGTTGATTTCATCACTTGAAACCTTACCATACTTGTACAACACTAAAAATAGTCAATAAAACCTCATTTCCCCCTATTCATACAACTAGGGAACACTTGAAGTTGATGGGGATGAGCTTTAAATAGTCCTTTGAAACCTGCAACCACTTCCCAAGCTATTCTATGCCATTTGGATAGCTCTCTTGCTTCATTTTCTCCATCGGGTCATGAGTTTGGGCTTTGGAGGGTTTTAGGCTCCTTTCACCCTTAACCTTTATTATTAGAGTTATGATGTTTAACAGATGAACTAATTTCATAAAATACTTGATCAGGACCCTCTTCAGCTTGTCCAAGATCTTTGACTTCCCATGCAAAATATCCAAAAATATGTGAGCAATCTAGATTGTCTACTCGAGCCTTTCTCTTCATTCCATACAGACCTGATGAGGTTTGAGCTAGATAATGGCTTTCTTTTGATCTCCTTCACATAGAAACAACTCATACACATTTGATAATCCTATATGAATATGTCCAAAATTATTAGAATACTCACCTAAGGTTAGAAGTAGTACTAACCCCACCGCCCCTTCCCATTCGGGCTTTAGGTCTAAGCCAAGCCTAATAGGCATATCTGCATCCTTGAAGGTCTAGACCATTCTATCATGATTCAATCACCTATGAATGGTTTCTCATGTTGGTATATATATCATTCAAATTTTCACAACTTCTTGTGAGGTTAAACCAACTCCTAACTCACCCTATTATATCTATTCTCCAAAATCTATAGGTTTGCATGCTAGGGGAATACCCTCTATTTGAGACAAAATAGATATTACTTCTCCACCTACCTCACCAAAAATAAAAAATAAAAGGAGTTAGGTCAGTTCATATAGATGATTTTTATAAATTTTTACCGCTTGATCATGTCATCAGACCCCTTAACTCTTTTAAAACCTAAGACATACCCTTAGGTAAGTTCACTATCTATAGGGTCTTAAAAGTAAATTGTGTGTTTCCTTGAAAGGAACCTTTTCTTCCCATGTTTGCATGTTATGGGGTCTATTGAGACGGTTGTCATCATGATGAAGGTATTAAAAATGATCAAAATACTTATCCAACCATCTTTTCACCCTAAACCCATATCTTTGCTTTTGATTGAGTGTAAATGTTGACTATGTAAACACTTGAAAGAGGCACCTATAGGCATGCTTCAAACTGCAAACTAGGTAGTAAATGCAAGATTTGATCAATTTACACATGAAATGACCTCATAACACATTTTATGTTCTCTAAAAGTGTTTAGATGAGGGTTTACAGCTTTATAAGGGTTTAATCAAGTTCAAATGTACCATTTCAACAACATATCCTCTTGAGAGCACTTTTAGGTGCACATCCATGACTGACTATGTGTAGATGTTGCATATGATTACCATAGTCCCTTATGTGTTATTTAAAGGCTCAAATTGCTATATCACATTCCAAGAGGATATACAAAATCTTTAAAACTTCCATCATACTTCTATGAATTTTCTCAACACCCTTATATGCCATTACTATAAGTGAGAATGAACTGGGAGCTAATTGTGTCTCACACTTTGACTACAATCCCTATGATGATAATCTTAAAGATTAAACTTGAGAAGAAATATATTCTCCTAACATTTAATATGAATGAAACATAATGGCACATTTAATTTAATCCATTATAAATAAATAGACCTTCTAATGGTGAAAATTGACTGTAAGTTCACGAGCAACACCTTCTTGTAATCTAAGATATTTGAGTCACCAAATCATATCCAAACATGAAACCAAGCATGATAAAAATTAAAAATAGAGATTTAGAATACTATGGAATTAAATTCACCTACTAAGTTGTATTGAATAGCTAAAACAAAAGCAAAACCGATAGGGTGTATGAAACCATAGGCAAAAAGACATAGTCAACTTGTTAGAGATGGTTCATAAAGTATAAGCCACAATTATATAAAATACAAACATTAAATTGAATATAATTAAGTATATTATCATCCCACCAAATTAATTTGATCTACAAGTCTTCCTATTGGTCATACCAACCAAAAACCTGTTGAGTACTTTCATCTGCAAGGTGGAGAGATGGAATAGTAGAATAGTTTTAGCTCTATTTTGGCACTTAAAAATAATGTAAAGTATGGATATGATTCTAAGGGAGTTTAATATTCATCCCACAATATTTTCCCAGATTCCATTATCTCTCATAGGCCATACACCCTTTGAAACTCCTTTTCCACTTATTTTCTTGATTTTCATTTATCACCTATAATTTTTCAGTTAAAAACTAACATGTATAATAGTAAATAACACATGGGATGTTGATAAGGATATTAGAACACCTATATTTCTTGGAAAACTATACCACTTGCATTTAATGCTCTAAAATGACCCCTAAATGACATCAAATGACACAAAGACTAATTATACCATGACCAAGGTTAAAATAACATTAAATGACAAATAATAAACTATAAATCACCCTATGACATTATAATATACCCTTATATAAGATTTTGACTGTAGGGGTTGACCTAAATGGTCAACATGAATTTCCCAACACTTTTGCATCCTCTATCCTTGGCTAGGATTTTAAAACCCAACTACATATCTATAATTTTCAAATTCAAAATTAAATTTTTATGTTTCAATCCCCATCAGGATCTCTTCTTTGGATGGGTTTTTCCTTTGTGAACATGTCGTGGAGTTTATACATTTTATTGCACTTTGCAATTTGCAAATTAAAATTTTCAAATCATCATTAGATTTCTACTCAGAATGTTCACTTGCCTTTTGTTTAAAAAATTCTAATTACCATTTACTATAGACATCCACAAGGATTAAACATCAGATATGGCATGAGGTTTGAGACTTTATGAACATGTCCTAGTGGGCTTTCGAGCTTGGTTTTCAAAATACATGTTTATAAGTTTGAACTTATTTTTTCCTCCCAAAGGATTAAACATGAGATATGGCATGGGGTTTGAGACTTTATAAACATGTCCTTGTGGGCTTTCGAGCTTGGTTTTCAAAATACATGTTTGTAATTTTGAACTTGTTTTTTCCTTGAAAGATTCCACTGCCTTTTTGAATCTCATACTCCTACGTGGATTTTCTCTCTCTTGCTTTGTAAATGATCCCTTTGACTTTTGTAAGTACATTGACCTCAAAATTTAACATGGTTATTTGAATCATTAGTGGTTGGTAGAATTTTGGTTGTAATTTGCAATTTGCAAGCTTAAAGTTAGAAATCAACATTGTAATTTCCTCATGGACCTCTATGGACTATGGACCTCCATTTGTAATTTGTAAATTATAAGTCAAAATTGCAAATGTAATATTGTATTTCCCTTAAGAATTTCCACTGCATTTTAGACCATGGACCTTTGAAGTATATTGATCCTACCTTCTGCCATCCTTTTTTAAATAAAATCCTACTTGAATGTTTTTCCTCTATTTTGTGCTTATGCTTCACGAAAGAACCACCAGGACTTTTTGGAGAGGGTCCCAATTCTATAGAAACAATTTGATTCTATGAAAAGCTTAAAGAAATATTACCAGAAACTAAAAGCCACTTAAAAATAAGAAAAGCAAATGCTTGGGAACAAGTTGCAATGATTTCTAGGTCTTGTTTTATATGATGTTTGATAATATAATCTGAGAATTGTGATTTTTTAATATTTTTATTGTCTAGCTATTGCAGTGCCTTCTTCAAAATCAATGAATTATGCATTGATAATGTTATTTTTTGCATCTACATCATTATTTGATGATTTTTGGTTATATTAAGAGCAGAATGTAGAGATGATTTTCCTCCTTTCGTATCAAGAATGCTTATAATTCCTTGTCTTTCTAGGAATGACATTTCATTCTTGTTCTCCTAACTTAGTTATAGCACCATCTGCTTCCTCTAAAGATGAATATTGAATCATTTATAAGCCGCAAGTCAACAAATAGATCCAGGAGATCAAATTAAATATCCATAGGTATGTCCCCCTTACTAAGAATATATCTAAGAAAATATATGAGGAAATTTTCAAGCTTCATTTTAGAATAACCTTTGTCAAGAAAGTGACCACATAGTTGGAATGCAGTTACAACGATCCCACTACAATGTGGAGACAAGCCAAAATAATGCCTGGCATATTGTTATCTTTCAAGTCATCAATGTACCCATTGATGACACGTAGACCTTTCCTTTGGTAGGATTTTTAAACCTTTCATACACTTTACACATCTATGGGCTTTGGGCATTGAACTGCTGTTTATAATTTATAGAACAAACTTTGTATTTTGACATTGATTTTCCTAGGAAAATGTTCATTAAGTTGAGCCATTTTATATTCTAAGGGTTTTGGGGTTCTAATTCTAAGTGTAAAATTGTAAGTCAAGTTTGTGATTTATTTTTATATTCCTGCTTTGCTTTTCTGTAGAAATTTTCTACTACTTTAAAATTTGCTTGGCCTTTTTGACTTTCTACATGGAATTAAATCACAATATATAGCATAGGGTTTGAGACTTTAGTGTTAAGATTATCCTTTTGGTTCCACATAGACCTTTATACCAGTGGGACTTAATATATGCATCGTATTTTTGATTTGGTGCCCCTTCTGACAAGTTACTTCTTAGTGATTAGATCTCAAATTTACATGTGTACTATGACATAAGAATTCAGCATGTAAAGAGATGTAGGGTTCAGACTTTTAATTGCAAGTTGAAATTTGCAAGTTAAAAGTTGCAATGTGATATTGTTTCTCTAATTGAAATCTCTGCCTTGCCTTTTCTTTAAAATATTTCTACCTCATTTGATATTTATTATCCCACGTGGGCTTGACATTTAAAGTCTCATCGTGGACTCTTTGAAACATCCACATAGGATTTAAAACCCTCAAGGCTTCTTGTTGCTGGCACATATTCTATGTGCATTAGAGATTAGAGTGAAATTTTCAAAATGCAAATTTGCAAGTTGAATATGCAACATAATATTATTTTTTCCACCCAAATCTTTGATCTTTTAAAAGTTTCATTGTGTTTGACATTTGACTATAGACTATGGGATTTTACTAGCACTTTGCATTTTGCAAATTAAAATTTTACCAGCACTTTGCCTATTCCTTGGTCCACAATGTCAAAATTTTGAAAATTTCTTAACAAACACCTTTGAAGACTAAATTAGACAGGGGCAAATTAAAATAATAGATCAAGAAGATCTGAGAATGAACACACAACAAAAATAAAATGAATTTTACAAATGAGGCACAATGCATAAGGGAAACAAAACAACAAAACTATACACTGTACATTACTTTACACAAACATAGACTCAGCCAAGGAAATGCTTCAAATGTCTGACATTAACTGGCAGATCTAGTATCTCAAACTATAATTGTTTTAAGAAGAAAGTACTTTAATTTTACTGTGAGTAGAATAAGGGCCCATCCACAAGGATTCAAATTTTCCATGGTTTTCTTTCTCCTCATGTACGTTATCCCAAATGAAAACCAAATATCTTAATTGAAAATTTCTTGGAGTGACCTTTCTATCAAATATTCTTTTGAGTCTTTCCTTGAACTTTATGTGTCTTTCATGAGATTGTCTTCTAGTTTCATCAAGCTCAATAATCTAGTTCATTCTAATTTCATAGTAGTTAACATCATTATTTTATTTTAGATGTTGTATGAATTGATAAATTGGCAATTGTAGATTCATAGGTAAAATAACTTGAGCTCCATAAACAAGCTTAAAAGGTCTCTTATGTTTGATCCTATCAACCCACAAGGCAATTTTTAGTTATTCACCCCACTTCTTTATGTTAGCTTCCAAAGTTATTCTAATTATTTTGAACAAGTTCTTATTACTATATTTTGCCTACACATTCCTCTGAAGGTTGTAATTATAAGTGTAATTTAATATGATCCCATATTCTTTACACAATGCCACCAAAGGTTTAACTCTGAAACTCATGGAATTATCAACAATTATCTTGATAGGCACACCAAAACTACAAATAATATGATTCAATAGAAAATCCATGATCTTCTAACATGTGGCCTTCTTTTTAGGGGCCACATCAACCCATTTTATGAAGTAGTCAATTGTAACCAATATCCATCCATTTTATGAAGTTCATTTTATTAATTATAATTAGATTTCATTTATATCATAATGTATTTAACATTTATGGCATGCTTATGAAGATCTCTTTACTTTGATATTAAGCATTGAAATATCTAGCCTCTATGACAAGATTATTTACATAAAAAAAGACTAAAAGAAACTTCTGTATTTTGTAATATTTTATATTAGAATATCTAATGCTTTCTAGAGAAGGCTAGTTGAGAAGCAAGTAAAATTCTAATGAAAAATAATAGGTTCACCATAATGTTTATATGATTTAATTTTTAATTAATAATTACATGTAATAAAGGGCTAGAATATTGAAATATTATTCAGAATATAGAATATACATAATCTATATGTAAATGCAAAAGTCAAAAAAAAATTCACTAGAGTGCTTTAGGATTTTCAATAGAAATACTATTATTTCTTATGTGTGTTTCTTATTTCTTCCATAAAACATTATAGTATATTGTTTCATTTTTATTAACACATGCCCTCAATGTTAGGATTTAGATATAGCTCCTTCATATCCTCACATCACTATTTTGGTTTTTTTAATGGTGTTTTCTAAGTTTTGTACTTTGAATCATATTATCATTATGTATAAACACATTGAATGATGTATCTATTTACAAATATTTGTTGCATTTTGTGATATGAAATGTTAAATTAGTTTAGCATTTAAAACTTTAGTGTATTTAGAATGTTAGTGCATTTTGTGATGTGGAATGATAAGGAATTGGATTTATTTATATTTTCTCAAAAAATGTGAGAGGCCCAGGATTGCATGGAATGAGGCCAACATAATGTACATGAAGGATTAAAAAGTTATAAAAATAATGGGACATCAATCAGCTACCTCTATCACATTGGATTTTACACTGAAGAATTATATTGATTCTAAAGACAATGTAGATCAAAAGTTGCAAAAAAAATAAAATGAGATGGTGAAAAATACTTTCCCTAGCATTCACACATAGAGTCATGTACACAAACTGGAGAAGCTAGGACCATAAATTAAGTGAAAGTGTTGCACGATAGGCAAATCCTCATGATCACTGAAGACGATGAAATTCATAATACTATGCATTGCCATGTCTTGTTGCACACTATGATCAATATGGTGTGTGAATTTATCAATACTTGCACAATGTTCAAGAAGGGCTTGGGTGATTTGGATATATCCATCATAGAGATCATCTAGGATCCCTAATTCATCCCATTAAACCAACCCTAGTTGGAGATCGAACATAAAAGGCAGCCACAACCACTCATTCATCCCTTCAAACACAACAAACTCCTTTAAGATAGGATTTTATAGTTGTGACTTCTTTACCAACAACTCCAACATCATCATCTTCACATTCTCCTTCAATTCTAATAACATAGCCTATGTAATTGCCTTCTCTCTAAGTATTGTGCACATTCTTTTTTTAAAAATTTAAATAATTTTCAAGAATGAAAGTACTTAAGCATTAAGATAGGGGCCAAGTTGGTTGAAAACATGTCACCTAACTATACAAGACTATTAAGAATTGGAAAGGGTGAAAGATCATTATGCCACTTAAATGAAATCCCACAAGGGAGGTTAATTAGTTTGTAATAAGTGAAAAATGATAAATAAAAGCTTAAACGATTTTCACAAGTATTTTTTTGGACCAATCCCTAAGTACAAGAATTATTATCATCTCCAACATAAGGCCCACTTCCTGTAACTTTATCTTTAGAGGAGACAACTGTTTAAGTCCGAGAAAGTGTTGATAGTAAAATAGAATTGTAAAATCGTAGAGTATATATACATGACAAGTGTGCAATAAAGAACTACTTGTATAACATATTTCATTTTGACTGTATTTGGCCTATGTATTTATTCTAAAATTTTGGGGAATACGAAAATACTTATTTGATCTTGAACCAAAATGATGTGATGCAAAGTGAAAATGCATTGTAATGTTCTATAAATAGTTGTAATGGAAAGGAGTTCTGAAAATATAAAGATGTTATAATGGTTTTCCTAAACATCTTTTTATGCTTGTTCTGTGTGTAGTCTATACTTTGTTTTGTCCAAATATGCTTGATCATTTAGTAATAAAGAATATTGTGCACCATTTAGTTTGTGTTTATTTTAATAATTATATAATTATGAATCGGATCAATACTTGACATGGTCTGTATTTATTTCTGTGGTTGGAATCTGTATCCTGCTTCACACATAAACACAAATCAACATATTTTGATGGCTTTATTTATTTGAGATGAGTAAAAAAAAATTATTTAAAAAATGGATTATCTAAAGATTTAAAAATGTTAAAAAGTGAGATACACTAATATGTTATCACCATAGATTTTCTACATAAAATATCCTTAAAAGATATGTACGGTTGTTTATCTATTTTATTTAATGCTTACTACTCATACAAATGCCTTTACACAATATTACACAGTTGTGAAAGATAAGGAACTATTATAAAAGTTTAAATGATTGTGTTTTCAATATGTTATTCTTCCCCTAGGAATGAATGAAATTTGATTGTCAAAATTTGGCCAACGAGGGATTTCCCTAAACCGCAAGAGAGAATGTTGCCCCTCGTCATTGAGAGAGGAAACACTTCCCTCATATTTTAGAATCCGTCTCATTGAGAATGGAGCGAGAAGCGCTGATTTCGGACGGTGTGAGACATATATCTTCACAACAAATATGTTCAGTATTGTATTGTGAAGTACGGGGTTCGCAATTTGGAAAATTGTGACAATAAATGGGTGAGCTTCGAAACAAAGAGATGAAATCCAAATCGAAGGATATACTTAGGCAAACCAAAGGAAAAAAGGTTAACAAAGAGGTAATCTCTGTAAAAACAGATTGACCTTGCAACGAAGAGGTGAGCTTCACAATTTAAACTATTTGTTTCGCAAGAAGAAATTTGTGGTAGGTGTGCAGATGTCCTGCAAGGTCAAAAAATAAAAAAAATAAAATGATAGGAACCGAACTTGGAAAGGTAAGAGAATCAAATTCCAAATCACTTGTGCTGCTCTATTCAAATAGAAGTAATCAACCTATCGACTTAGCCGTTGTAAAATAATTACTTTTTTAAAAATATTTAATCAGCTATATCAAGGACTAAAAACAGTGATAATTGAATTCATAAATGGAAAAATACATCGTTAAACATAAGGTATGGAAACTCATACTCATCACTGAAATTCAAAATATGTGGTATTTTCCTAATTATGTTTTCAAACAGGAAACCCAAATTAAATGAAACTCACATTACAAGGCATGAAAATATTAATGCAGATGCTCGTTAAATGTTCCCTTAGCAATATGAAACAATTCTTGAAAGAGAGTGAGAATTTGAAAATGAAAAAACAATGCATGGGAAATTGACAACTAGCTTGATATTGATCTCCCTATTGATTAGGAGAATGCAAGTCTACAAGTTGTAGAGTCAGTAACGACAAAATTTGCTTCAATCGTTCAACTTTAGACTTGTTTCTTTTACTTTAATTTTAAAAGTGCATACAAATCAGCAGTCATTAATTGTAAGTAAATAAATAGAATCTGGACAATTTAATTTTAATTATTTTTTTCTCTTGCAAATTATTATTTACAAATATTCGTATCTTGCAATTCCATTACTATGAGGGTGAATGACAAGCCTTAAACTTTTTTCATACAAATTTGTCGTGTTAATGCAGGACGCTCACTAAATGTTCACCCAACACTATGACAATATTAAATCTTAGAACTGAAACTCAGATTTCATTTTCACACAATTCGTGAAAGAGGGTCTGAATTTTAAAATGTCAAAATAAGTTTTAGATGGCTTAGGTCACCGTATGCGGAAAAGTGACTACTAGCTTTAGTAGAACGAGGAACGGGAAATTTTGTTTGAATCGTTCGACTTTAGAATGTTTTTAATTGCAAAAGTGCAAACCGATCACCCTAACTAGTTATGAAATATTAAGTAAATAAAATTATATTCTATTTTCACAACTTAATTCTTTTATATTACTTTTTTTAATTTTTATCTTACAAATTATTATGTCGAATGTAATTTTCTTCTAACTTTATTAACTTATATTTATTTATATATAATAAAATCTGTTTACTTATTATCTTATTATTTTACAGATTTAAAATAGATTTACGAATTTTAATTAAAATAATAAGATACTCTTTCTATATATTTTTTAATTAAAATTCAATTATTGTTCAAATTTTAATTTACCCTTGTATAACTAAACTAACACTATTTTGAAAGTTTTTTTCCAAAAAATTATTACATTCCACTATTTTCCCTTGTCTTTTGACCTTGAACGGTGTATACACTCTATAGCAACTAATGTTTAGAAAACTGTTTGATCTTGCCTCCTTTATTTTTTCATCATTTATGTACATAAATTATCAACATAACGAGTGTGTCTCTGTGATCATGTTCTATTAGTCAAAAAATGCATCAAATGATTGAAAAAAATATGCAGTACAAGAGAATTCAAATATTTTTTGTTTACAATATTTTCAATTTCTTTCAATAGATCACACATATCGTTCAATGACAACAATAACTGAAAAATAGAACAACCCTCCCACTTTTTCTTAAAAGAAACAAAATTTTCAAATATAATACCCTTTTGGATTCTAAATCCTTGTATTTATTTGTTAATCATTTCCAAAAATGTTAAGGATATAATTACATTTCTAAGATATAAAATTAAATTATCAACTACATAAACTTATAGAAACAACAATGTTTCATTATGACATTTATAACAGTTCTCACGTTCATCTTCTAGTCTTGTTTATTTTGAAAGTAAAATTTGGTAAATGTTTATATATTTATATATTGTAATTATTTTATGATTCTATAGGCTTTTTCTTATTTTTAGGTTTCTAAGAACCAATCAATAACAAGTGTTGTAAATTAATCATTTTTTCTCAATTTTAAATTAAAAAATTATAATTGAAAAAAATATTAAACATATTTTTAAAAATATTATATTAAATTGCTATATTTAAATTCGATAATACTGTAAAGTTTTAACTTAGAAAAATTCACCATTTATGAGATAATAAATTAATTATGTTCCTTTAAATTACCTAAAAATTATTGAAGCAATAGTTTCCTAAAATTGACAATCTTTCAAGATAAAATTATTCATGAATGTTATTTATTTACTTAAACTAAATAATGTGGAAAATTTTGAAGGTCCAATCCATTTTTGTTTTCCATATTTTAATTAACTGTATTCCCATAATTTTTTTTTTAAAATATAACATTTAAAAAAAGATTAAATCAATAAAACATTTGGTCAATAAATAATCACTTAAACTTATTTTGTGTATAAACCTGAAAATACTTAGTATAATTATATTAAAACATGTACTAGTCAATGATATTTCATTTGACAATGATATTTTTTTCATGCAAGCGTTCCTCTAGATTAAAGAGAATGCACACACAAGGAACGCCACTCCCTCCATTTATGGACAAGCCTCTAGATATCATATCATGCCATTTTATTAAAATAATAATAATAATAATAATCCATGTATAAACAAAAAATATATATATATATATATAAATACAAATTACGGATAATAATAGGGTCTTTTTAGTATCCTAGCGCCAAGCAATCGTGAGGATGACATCACCTTGCAGTTTTGTACGACATAAAGGACACATGAATCACGTGGATTTCGTAGATTTATACTTCCCATAGCGGGCCCCATAACAGCCACGGATCCACCTCATCATACATGATATCTTCAAGTGGTTGTGCTGTTGTATCGGTGGGATATTGAGAAACTTGAGCATTGTCAGGTACAGTGCACAGGAGGAACACAAGTTTATCGTGATTCCCACGCATGTTCGAGAGCTCTTCTTGCGTGGCCGCCAACTGGGTTTCCAACTCAGCAATACGCTTCTGCATTTGATAGATTGTACTTACACATCCATGTACGGGGTCGTCCACTCGAGCCTTTGCTTCATACAACATGCTATTGACTGCATCTGCTCTTTGCTCAGCCTTAAGATCCTGGGGAAACATTGGGTCAAAACCATGGTATACATGCCTTAAAACTCTTTTTATCTTCTCTCTCTATTTTTAAAAAGGGTTTATAACAAATAGTTAAAATATTGAAACCTAAAGCCTAAATCATTCACAACAATCTGTATAACCCTAAAATCAACTTACATCAATTACACCGAGAGTTGCAAATGAGTCCAGACAGTAACAATTTGTATCCACTAAATAATCCCATACCATAATAAAAGAGAGAAGAGTTCTCATTTAAAAACTATAATGGTTACAGGCTTTGAAACACTAAAACATATTCTTGGTGTTCTAAGAATTAATTAGTTTTTTCGTGAAACTTAGAGAAAATTGAATTGGTAAACAACGATTATGGCAGAGAAAATTAGCACAGATCTTGTTAATTATAATGGAAGGATTCACATCCTGATATAAATGTGGATAGCAGTTTTCAGAATGAGTTAGGACATTATTTCGATACATTTGTACTGTAGTAATGGCGGCTTTCTTCTGTAGGTATGGTGTCTGCACCATTCCAGTCGTTGGCCAGCCACCTACAAATGAGCACAGATCTGGAAGGAATCGCATCCTTACATAAATCTGAATAGCAGTTTCCAGAATGAGTTAGGACCCTATTGCCCATATGTTTGTAATGTAAGATGATTTTCTACTGTAGCTTTGGTCAGCCAGACAGCTTCTGACCGCCCAGACAAATAAATATCATAAATCCTAACCAAATAAATGGGGGTATTAGGGTTCGTTTTTCTTATGACCCAATAAAATTGTTTTCATCAACTGTCACAAAAGAATTAAGAAAGCATGCATACTTGAAGCAGTTTGACAATATTGCTGGTTCCGAAAACACTCTTCACGACTACAAACTTGTGTGGATCATCTGCTGGAAAATGGGGAGCCAATAGACATTCTGCTGAACATTTTTTGCGTTGCATTCTACAAGCCGAACAAACAGCAGATGGCGTCTTTCTTTCCGTCATGTAAGGATATAATCGTATGTACACGTGCTACAAAGACCTTGTTATAATAATACTCCAACAGGCGACATCGTTTATAGGATTTGTTCCAATGCCGACTTCCGCAGCAAATACGGCGTGTGACGTAACGATTGATTAAAATATAATATCTATGCTGGCAAAAGACCTAATCAATTTGGTGGAATGCTGTCATTTGCTGAACTTCACCGATGTTGCTCCGTCACAATTGATGGGCTAGTTTTGCTTGTTCTGCACGTCATTTTTTTCCTCCTCTGACGTTTTTTTTAATGGCAAAACCTAGCAAATAACAGGGGTTAAATTTGACGGTCACTTTTATCCATCAAGAAAAAATTTTGTGACGGTTTTCAAACTAATGTCATCTTGCATGTGACGTTCATTTTTTATTTTTGACTTTCATAATTTTGTATAGAAACCAGTTGAAATTTGTTTTTATTGCTATAAATTAAAACAAATAATGGCTTTTTAGCTACTTACCTCCTGCAATCTTGGTTATAGTAAAGAAGAGTGATATCCGTCTTTTCTTGATCTTTACCTCTCCTCTAACGTCTCTCTTTCCTCCTCCTGCAATGTCTTAAACTTCCTAGTAATCCGCCTAACTCTTCTCCTTAACGCCCAGTTCAATCTCTTTTCTTATGCATCTTCATACAGTCATCTTCTTCTACCTTGCCATCGACCTCTGTTTCTTTGGCTCCTCCTTCCTTCCAACTAACTTGTTCCCCATCTCCCTTACTTCATCCACCTTCCCTGTAGCAGCACGCAGGTTTTTCCTTCATCGATTCCTGCTACAACTACCATCTCCTACCCATCATTAACTCCAATGACCTACTCCCTAACCGTCAACCTCTCCTTTAGTTTCTTCCCCTTCATACCACCGCCACATTCTTTCCTTTCTGCATCTACCTCCTTCTCCAACAACATTACTTCTCTTCTCCCTGATCTCCTACGTTGACCATCTCCTCCAATGTCTCCTTCACCAATTTTCCTCACTCCCTCTATACGTCTCCCATATGCTTCTCTCTTATTCCAGCACGCCTATCTTCTCCTTCTGTCCTTACTTCTCTCTCCATGGGTCGCGATACAACTCCAAAAACATCGCATTACAAATTACAATTTACAAGCTAACAACTGTGCCTGCACCACACGACAATGCAATTATGCATATGTTTCCACTTTCCCCTTCTCCGCGTGCCAGCATGGGTTTGAAATCATATGATAATTTTGTCTTCAAAGTTCAAGGAGCACTTACAACAAAATTATTTCTCAATGATCCCCGAATCCCATTCCCAATTTCCCACCGTCCAAGACTCCTGCAAAGAAATAAATGTTGATAAATTTACAACATCTGGACGGGGCGAAGTGAAGGCAAAAGGAGATTAGGTGAATTTAGATGGCGATTCGGTGAAGATTTAAAAACTTTGGCGTGCTATGGTGCTCTTCTAATAAATCTACAAGATTTAATGTTATGGGGAGTCTGGAGTAGAGTGGTAAGACTGTTGTAAATTTGAATTGATCCTTGGCAACATCGCTGATTTAATGTCTGTTGTGCTGGTAGCTTAATTGCCAATTGGTAGCTGGGGAAAAAAATTTAAAATGTCGAACGATTGACCACCGGTGCATCATTCAACCTCAAGGACATATAGGCAGCGTTTAATAAAAACTTAAAAAGGGTGTTTTTTTTTTTTTTTTTCTGAACGTCAATATGACAGTCTTTTAAAAAAAATTCCGGTCCTATGTTACATTTTAAAAAACAAAATTGCCATTATTTTACATTTAAAAATGTAAAAAACGTTTAAACGGGAGTCAAATTTAACCCCTGGGAGTAGCAATCAGGGGTTAAATTTGACGCTGGTTTAGGCATTTTTTGCGATTTTAAACGTAAAATACAGGCAGTTTTTTTTTTCGAACGTATCAAGTGACAGGGAAATTTGCCTGAAGACTGTCATTTTGACGTTCAAGTTTCAAAAATGGCCGTTTTATATAATAAATAATAAGGGGTCAGGGCTAGTTTACAACCTACAGCCTACAGGGCTAGTCACGCAGGCAGCAGGGGCTCGGGGTTCCATAACCATTCTTCAATGCCGGACTGTGGAGTCGTCATGTCGTGGACTGCAAGTCTGCAAGTTGCGAGTCTGCGACCAGGGGTTCCATAAACATTAAATGCACTGCTGCCAACTTCTATCTTCCGCCGCCGCGAGTCTGCAGTCCGACTCCAACTGTCCACCGTCCGCTTCGGCCTCCCCAACGCCACGGCCCACAGCCCACAGCCTAAGTCCTTAGCAATAATAGCATTCACTCTGGTAAGTGGTAAGGAAATGAAATAAAAAAGCCTTTTTATGTTTTTAAATGACACGCACGCGGCACCTTGCTTAAGGACTAAGGACTAAGGAGGCCTGGCCCGCCTGGGCAATGAAAATAGCAATTGCCAGTTGGTAGTGGTTCATTTATTTTCTATCAGCCATCGCCGATAGCCTACGGCTACAACCTACAGCCTATGCAATATGAATTAATGTGTCTTGGGACTCTGAACCTTGAGGTCTCTACGCAAGGCTCAAGCTGCAGACGTTGTTATTCTTTTTAAACCCTTGTAAGCCTCGGCCCTCAGAGAGTCATAGCAAATGTGCTTGCCCTGCAAGCTGCAGACTTTGTTATGCTCTTTTGAAAGCATGAAAACTTAAGCTAGACGCCCTGGGAAAAGAATAGAAAAAGGAAAAAAGGTTCAGCATGGAAGTGCGTAGCAGAAGATGTTTAGGGGCAGGCTGCAGAATGAATGCTGTTTATCAAGAATAGTTCACCATTTCCCCTCTAAGGCAAGTGAATCTCTATACTGTATTTTCTTGTGAAATGGTTTGATATAATTCTTTAGGACATTCAAATTTATGCTATGGAAATTGTGAGTAGCTGTGAATTCTTTTGAAGAAGGTTGCAAAAGCCACTACAAGATAACAGAGGTCCAGATCTTTTATAGTTCAATACTTAGCCATTTTTAGGTATCTTGGAGGTTCTAATTCATGCACAACTAGAATTGATTGTGCACTATTAAATCATGCTAATTACTAGTTTGATGTTCCTTCTCCTCTACTCGCTTATAATTACACTCTTGGTCCCTCTATACATGGTATCCATTTTCTTAAAATAAAAATAAAAATTACAACAACTTATAATGCTAGTGAATACAAGAAGAATGGAGGGAATAAGGCAAACTATTCCTTTTCTATAAATTCAAATCTATATAAAGAAGGCTCTAGACATTTCTTTCTAGTGATGTGGTGCTATACATGTAATTTTGTGTTGTATCCTTTGACATGCACTCTCCCATAGTCTTCAATGGTGAGTTGCAAAGTCTTCATACGATCTTTAATAACACACATTTCTCCTTGATAGATTTTTATTTAGGTCATGTGTTTATCATATTATTTAGATAAACTTTTAAACATTTTAGGTTTTAAGAGTTGAGTCTTTATCCTCATTTTTTTACTATTATAGTATTAAATTTTTCAACATTAACATTTATATAATATCTTATTATTTTAAGGTTGATTTCAAATGTTAGTTTTGAGTTTATTAGTGGATCTAGTTGTGTGTGTGTGTGAAAAGTGTCAATGAGACAAAATCAAAATGTGACATCAAAAAGAACAAATTAATAATAAATTCATTATTGTCAAATTATGTCATTATAGTGGATGTATTTTTAGTAGAAATTAACATCCAACTTGCTTCACATTGTGAGGGGGAATTATAAAAACAATATAGAACCTAGTAAATATTTATTCTCTTTTATTTATATTTTATATACTAATTTTTGTTAAATTTAAAATAAATAATTTTTTTTTATAACTAATCAAATTATTTGAATTTATAGATTAGTTAAATAATTATAAAGTTTTATATTCAAAAAATTTAAAATATTCTTTAAAATGTTTTATAATAAGTAAGAAAAAAATTCAGTTTCAGAGGCTACAATAAATCAATAAATTGTTAGTACTTTGTCAAATATTTTAGTTTAAAATTTTGGTGAGACATCATGTTTATCCTTATAATTGTGATGCCTAAATTTTCAGCATTTAGGCATCACAATTCTAAGGATAAACATGTTTTTAAAGCATATTTCTTAGAGGACAGCAAACGTACACACAAATTATACTAATGACATTCTTACAATCTCTCCCAGTTGGTTGAGATTTCCCAGTTCTGAGTCCCACGATTGAAATGTGACTTGTGGCTATTGTTGGAGGCTGGAGCAGTGAGCTTATTGAGGGTTGGCCATTTCTTATTTACAGGTATGTATTTATTAAAATTTAAATCAAGTAGTACTCATTTGTGTTTTGTTGTTTATCTTTTAATCTTTATTTTATGACTCAATTCTTAAGTCACATTGTTCTTTTGTGTTTCATAAAAAAAACCATTAAATTATCAATTTATATTAATTATCATTTTTTTATTTATAAAGGTTTATTTGTAATAATTTATGTTGATAATTTATGAAGTTTATATAGTTACATGAATATTTAAATTTTTATGTTTAATTATTTTTTATTATTTGGTTTGTATAGGTACTAAAAACTATAAAAAAATGTCTCAAAACAAAAGGAACCAATCTTCAATCAAAAAGTTTTTTGCATGGTCTGGAACATCGAAAGCTTCATCGCAAGACAATCAGAATTTTGATTTAAATGAAGACTTAAATATAATGGGGTGTGATGACAACTATGATGAAGAATTTGAAGAGGGGGAAGCTTCAACACAAAACAAGAAAAGGGCTAAAGTAAATAGAGTGTTTAGAGATGAATGGAAAGTTAAATTTAAGTGGTTAAAGTGTACAATGCATGAAGGAAAAACAGTCATGAAATGCATATATTGTGAAAGACACAAGTCTGCAGGACCATGGGGCACTGGAACTGGTTGTACTACTTTGCAACATGATGCAATAATTACTCATGCAAATTCAAACAGCCATAAAATTTCACAAGCAAAATGGATATGTGGAAATGAAGGGAAAGCAAAATCAATTCCAAAACACATTGCAAGCATTGATGACACCAATAAAGAAAGAATCATCACAACCATGAAATTAGTTTATTGGGTTGTGCAAGAAGACTTACCCCTTTCAAAATATGAGTCCCTTTGCTCTCTTGAAATGCATTTAGAAACACCAAACATGCCAAAAAATAGGGACTATAAATCATATACAAATCATATGGCTGCAAATGATTTCCTTTTTTCCATATCTAGTTATCTTGAAGAGAGACAAAGTGCAAAAATGTTAGATAGTCCATTCTTCTCTTTGATGTTAGATGAAAGTACAGATCGAAGCTTAGAGAAACACCTTGTGGTTTATGCTACTTTTTTAGACTCAAAAGGGTTGGGGCCATTTATTTCACAATTCTTAAAGCTCATAAATGTGTGTGATGGTAGAGGGAAAACAATATATGATGCAATATGTGTTTTGAAGAAAGAAAGGGGTCTTTCAAATAAAAGTTTGATAGCAGTTTCTACAGATGGTGCTTCATCAATGGTGGGGAGTGAAAATGGATTTGTTACACTTCTAAAAAAAGATGTACACAATCTTATATGTATTCATTGCATTGCTCATCGTGAGGCTTTAGCTGCATCAGAAGCTGCTAAATTTTTTCCTGAATTGATGTTTGTTGAAAAGTTGGCAAATAAGGTATATTCTTGGGTCCAAAATTCTACTAAAAGACATAATGAGCTTGTTGCTCTTCAAGAACTCATGCAACTTGAAACACTTCAAGCTCTTCAAATTCATGGAGTTAGATGGCTCTCAAGAGGGCAAGTTATTGAAAGGCTTATTGTGTTGATGCCTCCATTGTTGACTTTATGGAAAAGTGAGAAAAGAGACTCATGGTATGACAAGGCTAGGATCTTCTCAGTACAATTTTTCTTACATATGCTTGCAGATGTATTAGGTGAACTAAACAAGTTGAATAAAAAATTTCAAGAAGAGAATGTGGATGTTACAACTTTAGGGGCAGCCATAGATTCTACTATACAGACTTTAAGTAGGTGGTTTCTAAGGCCTGACACTTTTGCAAATGGTACAAGTTATTTGTCTAAATTTTTAGAGAGCTCTAAATATGGTTATTTAGAGATTATTGACCAAGATGGACACATTCATAGGCATGAATTACAATTTGTGGCAATTCCAAATGTGCGTGATGACTATGTTGATGCATCAAAACAGAGAATGAAGCCTTGCATTGATGGGTCACTAGAGACCTGCAAAAATCTTACTAAAGAATATGTTCAAAAGCTTGTAGATTGTTTAAATGAAAGATTCCCAGATCTTTCATTTTTCAATTCCATAAAGTTGTTCAGCCCTTGTCATTATTCAGAGGATGCACGTACTAGAGAAGAAAATTCAAAGCGGTGGCTACTCAAAATTTTTGAACACTTACAGCATACTTTGTGTGAGGAAGAAATGCCTTTATTTGATTTTGAAGGTTGTTTAAAAGAGTTGTATAATTTTGTTGATACTCTTCGCTTTAGTTGTGAAGGATTCCGCATGAAGGAAGCTTGGAGGGTTTTTTGTGCTACAGATTTACATACAGGGTTCCCAAATATGACAAAACTATGGCAAGCAATACTTACCATTCCAGCAAGTACAACAGCATGTGAGAGAGGATTTTCAAGACAAAATATAATAAAAGATATACGAAGAACAAAACTCTCATTGGATACATTGGATGCCTTGATGCGAGTTTCATTGACAGGGCTTGATATATCAATGGTAGATTGGAACAGGGTTTATGAAATTTGGAAAGATGTCAAACAAAGAAGGGTTTAAAATATCTCAGAGTATTTTCTATGGACATATTTATAATGGTATTGTATTTCATATGAGCAAATGAACACTCGAGCTTTTGTTTAGATTACTTTTTAATAATGCTTTCTCCAGTGATAATTCAGGTACTCTATACTAAACTCAATAGATTATTTTGTTATGGGTGGAGTAAGTTTAATTTATTGCTCTATGTTTTTCATCTTGTGTTGTTAAGAAATTTAGAAGCTTTTTTAGCATAGAAATTTCATAGATTTTTATTTGTTTTTTATGTTGAGAAATTTTAAAAGATATTTTGAGAATTATATGTAAACAAGTGATTTATATTTTTACCAGTTATAAAATCTTAAAAAAAATCATTATACTAACCTATAAAAAACTTTAGTTGGTTTCTATACAAAATTATGAAAGTCAAAAATAAAAAATGAACGTCACATGCAAGGTGACATTAGTTTGAAAACCGTCACAAAAAAATTTCTTGACGGGTAAGGGTGACCGTCAAATTTAACCCCTGGTAGCAATCATTCATATTCCGGCAAAGGACGATGTGCGGTGTACTGGCATAACCAAAGTTTTGTAGAAAGCCGCGAATCTCGGGCGGGGGTCAATGCAAAAAAGGCGGCCATCGCAATTACGCTTTTAATGAATGGCCCGTTACAATTAAAAACGAAAGTCACGAAATCATACTGCCTAGAAGCTTATTGTTACATATATCTATTTATCTCAGACACGAGGTCAAATTTTAATTTAGGTCGTCTTGTCATACAGGCTGTACATTATCCGAACAGTGGTAAAACATTATGAGTCACATTAAATATAGGTGTAACAGCTGTGAACTATGGTATTAGCGTATCTACAACAGGTCATAGTGTTGGCTTACTGTATGTCGGCAATGGCTTACTGTCCATCGACAATGGCTTGCTATCCTTTACGGTTCAACCAAAGGTAGCTTACCATTCCTCGAAAGCAACGTGATACATGTTTGAATGATAGACATTTTGACAAGTCATAAAGGCTTGAAAGGAAGCTAAAAATTGCCCCTTAACTTTTACAATGACACGTATTCCATCCAGGTTCTTATAAGATCGGGAAGCCCACATCAATATCGACAATTTAATTATTTTTTACTGTTCCAATCTTGACAAAAATTTTAAAAAGTAAAGATTAGTTGTTTCCCCAAAGGTTAAGTTATGTTAGAAGGGATGTAATTTTTTATTATAATAAAGAGCGATTTTGCATAATGAAAAAAAAAATATATTTTCACAGTTGTATTACTATTACCATTGCCCTGTCTCATCTTCTGTATATGAAACAATAAGCAAAAATTATTTAATTTTTTTAGTGGAGGTGACGATGGAAAAAAAAGTGATTGTGATATTAGAGTGTGGCCTTTGACAGTTTCATCTTTTAAAATAGTTTTAAAGGTTGGACATGAACAACTACTACAACTTTTCACTAACACCTTGAAAGTTGAGTGTTCAACTACCTTATTTGAAAAGCACAAATTAGCTAACATAGCTTATTTTTATAAACAAACAAAACAATAGATTCAAAACTAAAAAGTGAATGGATATCACAACTTGTTTTAAAGGGTTGTTTGTGTGTAAATCAAATTAGTCAATGATCCCATAGATTGGTTGGTGATGGGCGTCATTAAAAAGTATTCAATGCAATTCAACTATTGAAATATGTTTAAGCTTTGTTTCACACATTAGTGTAAAAAAATTTTCAGTTTAATAATCCTTCCAAAACATTTTTTTTTTAACCAGTGCTGCCTTAAAATTTATATATTTTTACCAATAGAGATAATAAGATGCTTACAAAGATAGAAATACTTAATGAGAATAAAATTCTAGTAGGCTTAACTAGGCCATATGCAATGGTCTCTTTTTAAAGGTTTCATGAGTTCAATGAGGGGTAAGAAAAAATATTTCTACCAACAAAATTGTAACTTTTATGTTTTGCACATTGATGATTGTGTTTTGCCCTAAATTGGATTAATAAGTGATATCCCTAGTTTATATAAATTTCATAGAATAATTGATGTTGTAAATTACATTTTGACAAGATGCAAATAATTTAAAGAAGGCTCACTATACAAATAAATGACAATATTAGTTGTTTCTACCTAATTATTGACTGACTGACAAATGAAATAGAAAATGTGGAACTATATTCTATAATTATATAGAAGCTAGATCAAAGATTGTAGGGGATGTAAATGGTAGATAACAAAATCATTGACTCACATGATAATCCTTGTAGATTGATTGTCTTTCTAGAGAAACTAGAAATTAAAGCATAATCACTTACGATAGTTGGATTTAGGAATGCATGCAGGGATTTGACCTTTGGAAGTGTGTAGAAGACTTCAACTTGTTTGAACCCTAATAAATCATGCAATTATTAAACAACCTTAAAGATAAAAATGTGGAGTGTAACTATGTTGAGCTCACCCCAATCACCTCTACAATGATTAAACTTCGACTACGTATCCAATACTCCAAAGAAGGAAATCAGACCCATGTAGTTTTTAACCTAGAGTGCTTTATGCAATCTTATCTTTTTAACTACATGAATGCATCTAAAATCAATGTGAATATATGTTCATGTTTTTTTTAGGGATTAAAAAAATAGTCTTGTGACATGGTTGAAGTATTTTTGAGATGCATAGAGTTAGAATTGGGAAGAATGGGGGATTTTTTCTTAGTGTGCAAGAATGTAAATATGTCTTATGCATTATAATTGCCAAGAAAAATATTAATTATTTTATGTGTACCTTTATATCAATCCAAAATGGGTAAGCACATGCTAGGAAGTCTAGAAGAATGAAAGATAAGCTAAGGGAGGATTTAATTTCAAGAAGTGATTGTTAAAGAGTTAAAGACAAAAATGTCCCATAGGGACATGAACACTCCCATGATTGTCTATATTAGACATTATTGTCCCTTAGGTATATATACAAATATTTAGATCTTAATTTTGGAATACATATGTTTAATGACATTTTTAGAGAAAAAAACACTTCTGTAGGTGACAGTTACCAATGTGTAATATAAATAGATTCTCCCATGAGCTTAGGATGGGGTGATGTGAAATAATAATTACTAATTAAGCACACAAGTTAATTAAAGACAAAAGAGGTAATATTTGCAGAACCAAGTGTTCATGACCATATTTAAGCTACTATATTTCATGCCCCTTTTAATATATAAATTAATTTTCAATATTAAAATAAATATATACATTGGAGTGTAAGAATCACTTTGTCTTTAGATAATACTTCAATTTTGAATGTCACCATACTCTTTGGAAAACCATAGAAAACACATGAAGCAGTCACATTATTATTTTAAAAACTAAAATTGGAAAAACTATTTAATTTGAAAATTAATTGAATCTTAAATTTTTAAAATGCTCGAATCTCAAATTTTTCTTGAGCTTAAAATTTTAAAATGGTTGAATTTTAAATATACAAAGTGAGGAATACACCCTATATGTGTGAAACCAATGTTGCTTTTATGAATGCTTTGTTGAAACATTGGATACTTGGTGCTTCTCATGAAGCACTTGGAGAAGATTGGATCCTTAGCTCAATTTATGGATAATTTAAGGGTGGTAAATCCTCAAATTGAGTTTGACATTTTGAATCGAAATGAAATTAATTGAGGTACATAGAACCTTAATTTAACTTAGGTGGTGTTTGTAACCCCAAGAAGTGAAACGGGTCAAAATATAAAATGGATCCACAAACATAATGTTAGATGGAACTATACCTCTAACTTATGCATTATGTACATAAACTAAATTGACCGGTTAAAATGGATTATAGATTATTCTTGAATGCATGATCATAAGATAATGGATTAAATCCATGCCCCTACCATGTTTGTATATTAACAAATAGTATTTGAAAAATTGTAAAAATAACATAGTGTGCATGGATATATATTGTGTCAACATTATAAATGTATAATTTGTAAATATATGTAGATGCCAATAATATTTTTTGTTCTATACTTGTGCATAAACATATACCATGCACTTGAAATTGTGAAAATTTATATTTTTATTTTAAAATGTGAATGCATATGCATGGCATAGTCCCCCATGATCTTTGCCAATGACTAAATTTTGAACCATTTCATAACTCTTGAAACTATAATTTTTGACAAAAAAAGTTTTTTTTAAAAAAAAAAAAAATAGTAAAAAGGATTATCTCATGTATAATAAGACCATTTAAATGGACATTTTTTTTAATGTGAGAGAATTGATCCTTAAAGTCACTTATATCAAAATAAAAATTAACTACAAAATGAATAGTAAGATGTAATCATTGAAAAATGTAACATATCTGAAAAGCATGTTAGCATACTAATGTTTGAATCATTTAAAAAATTTATCTAAAATATAAGGCAAATCCTATTATTTATTTAATGAAGATCATATTAACATAATTTATTATTAGTAAATTTTGTGTCGCTAGTGCATGATATGGATCATAGCACTCATCAAACATAACAAGTTTAACAAGTAGACAAGAACATTGACAGTGATGTCCAGCAATAAGGTTAATGACCATATATAAGGGACATGCTCAAATGTCTTAAAGTATAAATTACACATACACTAAACATGGATAATTTTAAAAACAAGGGACATGTTCAATATCACACGTAGCAAATAAGATTTCATAGATATGTTATAACAATTTTTTTGCACACAAGGGATAAGGACCACACATAATAGACAAACAAGATATTATATATTATGTACATGCAATAACATCAATGGAACGCAAAACTAGAAATGTAATTTAACCCATGCATATGTAATGTGATTGTGTGTAAGAAAATGACATAATCACCTATACAATGCAAGATAGAAATATTATAAGACATTTATAAATAGTATAGGAATCATGGAATAATAATACATGTATATATTATTACATGTGGATAACATACCCTAATTTTAGCAAGGCTACTATGTAGTGGCAAATCCAACATCTTGATGTTTTTAAAAGTTTGTATTTCCTCTATAACAATCATGAATACTCATAAAATGCATGTGTGATAGAAATAAGATATGTTGTATAATAAACGTAAGATGAATAAAATATTAAAAATATGTAAACTAGATGTCTAAGCATGATCAACTCTTGATTTTGGATTTTTCTAATAGTTTGATTATTTTTACATTTTGAAATGATCAGTTTTTCAATTTACAGTTAGAAATAATAATAAGTGATGATAATTAAGGTGTTGAAAGTAAAATACATGAGAAATATTTGAACAATTTGTGACATAATTAATAGAGAGAAAAAAGTTTTGGGAATACAACCAATGGCCATCCAGCCTCATACACCTTAGCAAATATTCGAACCTAAGTGGGCTTGGAAATAACTAGGACAATTATCCAACTCACCCACATCTCATTCAATACTATAATTTTATAAATATTAATAAAATGATAATGTTATATATAATTATATATAATATTAATAAACTATAATATTAATATATATGTAAATAATTAATAATATTTTTATATATTATATTAAAATATGTAATAATATATAAGTTATATTATTATATTAAATGGAGAACATGCCAAACCTAGATCTAGTCCCCCTGTTGATAGGGGTTTCTACTTCAGGAGGTTGAAAGACATGGCTGATTTGAAATATAAATCAAAATATTTTGCTAAAGCAGCCTCCAAACTGACACCTAGATCTACACCTAAGGGACTCAACCCTATTCCTTCCACAACAATGGTGATATTTGATGAAAAGGAGACTCAGGAAGTGCTCTCCCATGAATAATACTTTATGTTGAATGGTATCACATGCATATTAACTAATCATTGGCCAAAACTAAAATACCTCCATGCATGGATCTTGGAAAACTAGAAACCACTCTTGTAAGGCAAGCTCAAGATTTATCCTAGTGTTAAGAGCTTTTTCATTTTTTTACTATAGTGAGGACAAATATTTGATCTAAAATTAGTTTTGGATATTCAATCTTCACCCTTTAATCATGAAACACTAGTCCACCTTATTTAACCTCTTTACTGAACCTCTAAATGAAAGACCTATCTAGATTTGTCTTCCATAGCTTCCTTTCTAGTTTTGGGGTGAACATAGCTTTAAAGCTATAGGCATCTCCTTGGGTAAATTTTTTCAAACACACCCTGACACTATTATGTTTTACCACACCACCTTTCCCATAATTTTTGGTCTATGTTAATACCTCAATGGATCTTCCTAAAAAAGTTATCCTATAAGTAGGTGAACGTTCATGGTCCAAACCCCTTAACTATAAAGGATTAATGTTATATTATTGTATTTGTTTCAACACAAGGGATTTGACTAAAGACTATCGTAATCATAGAAAAAGAAGGAAAGATCTTGGTGGTCTGACTTATACCTTTCCAATGTCACTGTGAATGCTAATAAATTAGTAAGTGATGAATCAGATTCATCCTATAATCAGCCTGAGTCTTTAAATCTAAATTATTCTATTTTTGACTTGTTTAACACAAAGGGGGACTCCAAGGTAGACCCACCAAACTTACATGTGAGGGGGCTAGTCTTGATATTAGAAACCCCTATTCTAACTATCACTAAGGGTTTTAATATGATTTTTTAAACTCCAAGGTTGGAACCATTCACTATGGTTTTAGCTTAAAAAAAATTTCAACCCTATGATTCTTTTAAAATCCTAATTCATTTATCCAAAAAATATATATAAGATAAGGGAGCGTCGACTAGAGTACATAGGAAGAAAAATGGTAGAAGATTCGAGTCCATCATTTCCCTCTGTTAATGGGGGCCCTATTCTAAGATAGATAAAAAGTGACCTAGATTTTACTAGGGATATGTGCATGTTGTTGTGTGGAATTTTAGTGGAAGCAAAAAATTAATGGAAGATTATTTGTTTCCTATTTGGTTTTTTCAAGTAGAAGATGTTTTCTGTCTATTTTATAAAGGTTTAGTGGAAGATGGTTGTAGGTTATAATAGATGTTGTCCTAAATTTATTGTTCCACTGGTTCGATGTTTGGTACCTTATACATCTTTTAAGAGGGATTTTATTTTCTTTTATTGTGTGGTTATTTTATAGAAATAGATGATTGGAAGAATATTCTCTATTTCCTATTAGTTGTTATGTTTCTCATGGGTTTCTTGTTGTGGCACCCATTCTTATCTTTATTGTTATATCTTTATAACTCTTTTATATTGGGCATGGGACTCTTAACCCATATCTTAACAATATCTAATAGAAAATATATTAATTATTATTATAATATAATGACTACTATAAATTAATTCTCATCATATACTTAAAACTGTGAAGGCATTATTAATTAATGATGTAATGTGAATAAATAGCCATTAAAAAATATAAAATATTACATTATTTCCACTATACACATGAAAATATTTTTCTACATTTTGAATGACCAAAAGAAAATTTTGAATGCCTAGGTATTGGCATGTATCCTCTAAACCCAATGTCCTCTTTTTATAGATACTCATCCCACCTAATTGAATATTCTAGTCATTAATCGAGGGACTGATAGACCTATTGATGGAATAAATTTTCCAACATTCTATAATGGTTTCCAAGGTAGTCCCTTGGTTGGTTTGTAGAATATCAAAATTGGGATCAAGTATCCTCACCTTTAGTCTTTAGTTGATGCAATTCCCCTCATGTTTTACTTGTAAGGATGAATTTCCATTGGATTTTTCTCTCTTATTTATTGTAAATGGATCTTCATGTTCTACTTGTAAGGATGGATTTCCATTGGGGTCTTATTTATTGCAAAATGATCTTCAAATGATCATGTGTTGACCCACCTATCTTATTTTGATTCAATATGCATAACATCCCTTTTCATCATCATCGTGTTATTTTTGGTGTTTTCTATTAATTAAGAGAATATATATCTTAATGTCTTATTAATGGTAATGATCCCATCCCTCGTTTGTCTCATGGCATCTATTTAGTTCATGACCAAGATGTTTTAGGATGTTTTATTATGGAAATGAAACATTTTGGGTCTTATTCAAGTCTTTTACATCCCAATCTAGGTCCCAACATTCTAGTGCATGCCATCAATTCTAATTTTTTACAAGGTCTTCACAGCTAATAATGGCATCAAAGGAGTTCATCATGTTTTGATCATCAAATTGACAACTTTCAAACATCAATATTACAAATTCTCAACTAGGTAACATCAACTAAATCTAAATATACATACCATACTTAGGAGAACATTGTCAATATAAGTAAATCCAGTACTTTTGTTTACTTATTCTCTCTCTCTCTCTCTCTCTCTCTATATATATATATATATATATATATATATATATATATATATATATATATATATATATATATATATATTTATATTTATATTTATGTGTGTGTGTGTGTGTGTGTGTGTGTGTGTGTGTGTGTGTGTGTGTGTGTGTGTGTGTGAAAATGGTATAATTTGAATGATTATGTATTGCTCTATAAATATCTAGCATTTGCATGGCTAAAATACTAAAGATAGGAAGTTGTTGAGGAGGTATGGAATTATGAGTTGTGGTGGTAGGCATTTATTGCCCACACCTCATAAAAGTATGGGGGACTCAACATTCTTGATAGAAATTATACCTTCAATATTTTCATCGATAATATCTCTATCATTCGATGAATTGATGAGATGTAGATATATTATGGGAAAAGAATAATAGAAAAAGATGCAAACTCCATAATATTTAGAGTAAAACTGCCTCTAAGATTTCAATATTTTCATTGAAGATGAATCCCTTTCTATTATTTTACTCACCATCTACTGACCTCAACATTGTCGGTCTCCTCATCCTCATCTATTGACAAGTGTCAACATGTCTTTGAAGTGACAGGAATGGCATCAATTTAGATCTTGGATGAATCTTACTTATGTTCATCCCAGTAAATATGCCTCTAGCATAAAACATAGGGAATGTAATTGTAGTAAAATATGAAATATTGAGTATGTTACTAAATGTAATGTGGTTGATATTGGCAAAGAAAAATATTATGAAAAATATGTTAAATTTTTCTAAAAAGATAGTTAATAATTATAGTAAAATTTATGACATAAGTACTTTGCTACAAACCAACTACTCTAAATTTTAGACATTAAATGTAAAGATTAATCATTTAATTGGACTAAGTATTTTGTAATATTTAATATATTTTATTTAATAAAGTATTTTTTAAAAAATAAGGCCTCATCAAATGTAAAAATATAGTGTTTTATATTATTTAATGACTCTAGTTAGTTTTAGACAACTATAAATGGTTATATTTCATTCTACTCGGTTGTTTTTATGCTTGTCACTTAATTTTTTAAATTAGACATTGTTCATGAATTTATTGACTATGTAAGTATATTTTGAAAAAAAATCAAAGTGTCAATTTTTTCAAATTTTCACACAACCTAATAAGAATTATGTAAATAATATTTAATTACACAAATTAAAATTGATATTTGTGTCAATTTTATTACCCTCTATTTGGAAACACTAAATTTTCTTTTCCTTTTTAGAAATCACTTAAATAACTATGCGAATAATGTTGTAATTGTATCAATGTTTGCATAGTAAATCACCCTAAATACCCCAATGTATACAAATTAAATTGAAAAACTTATTTATTTTAGTCATTAATAAAACAAATATAAATTCATAATAGGGAAACTATTTTTAAGTGAATATGTTTTTTTATGTTCATAATTTTTAGTGGTAAGAAATGTCTACGATTGTAGTGCCCTACTATGAGACCCCTATTTTTTGGAAACATTGAGAGTCACCATTGAGATAATAATATATTATATAAATAAATATATATGGATATATAAATATGTGTTTGTGTACGTATATGCACACTATGTTGATTTATATAATATTGGACTTATATAACTTTTTAACATAAGAATATGGATGTAGGATTAATTCTACATTTGAATTATTGATTTTGATGATGGATAATGGTTTAATTTATAATTTCCATCTATCAATGAATTTATTAAAGTACACATGCCATACCATAAATGTAATTTGATGTATTTGGGTTATGTGCAGGTGCTAAGTATTGTGATAATGGAAAAAACATTACATTGATAATGAGATGACTTAGTAAGATTTTGCACAATGTCTATTGAGGTGATATGTGATTCAACCCAATAAAATTACACCAATAAATTCAAAAACATTTATAACTACATTATCAAAATTAGGACACATAAACGGAGAACACACACTTTTCACTTATGTGTTTAGCGAAAGAGAGAAGGAAGTGTGGGGTTTTTAAAAAAAAAATAGTAGAGCATTGGGATAGTAAACAATATTAGAAAATTTAAAGCTATTTTTATACTATTATTGTTCAATTGTTTTCAACCTGATCAAAGGATGTTACCGAGATTGATAACATGTGAATTGCATTTAAATTGATGCAAATTAACTTTTTAATGATGTTTGATTTATTTAATAGAATCCAAAATATTTTAAATCCTTTTGGATTTAATCTTCTTATTATTATCCTTTCCATTCTCCACATTTTTCCTTGCCTCACTAAGAATGAGAAAAAACTACATTTTCCCCAAAAGTATGTTTACACCCATAGATTTATTATATTAGTTCCACATAACTAGTAGTTGCCCAAAAGGTGCAAGGAACATTGGGAGGGATTTGTATTTATATTTGATTTTTTTTAATTAGGTGCTTATGAGTGTGAAACATGGGACGACTAGTAAATACTAGAAAAAAATTGAAATATATTTTTGTGTGTTTATTGAGAAAACTTACATTTGTTGTAAATGTTGTGGAAGTCGTATTAAACTAAATATTGATTCCTATGCTCTTGTAATATTTACAAATATATTATTATCCATTCTTGCATAGTGGTCAAATGTTACATGTGATGAGAGAGCATATGATTTAACATATAATTCCCAACCTCTCAATAATACATGTAATATCCATGGTTGATAAATGTAATATAAAGTTACAATCTTAGTTATGATTCTTTGAAAAATTAGGAGGGGAATTAGCATCTATAGTCTAGTGCAAACTAAGTGCTATCATAATAAATTAGTAAGCAAGCATCATTGTTTCCATAGATTATCTTATTTCATGCATAGTGCATGTGATGTAAACAATTAGAGTATGCTAATAGAAAATGATAAATACTTTCTAGGAATAAATCCTCTTTATGTCAAGTTCAAACCAACTATATATGAAGGGTAATTCTAAGATAGTGGAAGACCTTAAATGAAATGGAACATTCTGACACAAATAAGAGAAATACTTTGAATATAATAAGTGTTATGCATGTCAATCAATGATATATGGAAGGAAATTTTGAGAAACTAGGCAACCTAATAGAAAATAAAAAGGTGTAACTCATTAAGTTAAAAATTAAATTGGATATAATTAAAATAGAAAAATGGATGCCAACCAATGATATATGGAGGGAAATTTCACAAATTAGAAGACCTAAAAGAAAATAAAAAGATGATGCAACTCATCAAGTTCAAAATCAAATTGGATCCAAATAAAACAACAAAATGCCACCCTTTACACCAATTATTTTGAAAATGCATGAGCAAAAATAAATTAAAGAGAAGAGTCACAATTGTATAATTCTAATAGCATATGTTCTTTAAACTTTGAGGAGCTTATCTAAAAAAATTATCCTTCAACGGTCCTCTTGGAATATTGCTTATAACTTTAGCATTGAATGTCTTATATTGCTTCTTAATTTCATGCCATTCCTTCTATGTAAATGAGCCAACCTTGTCCTCATATTTTTCATACAAGGAAGACATTGTGTGTGCTATCATCAATAATGCATAGAATAGTGGTAGAATATATCATAAAATTTATTTATACACATCAAATGACAATAATAATTGGTTGTGCCTACTCAGGTATTAGATATGGAAATTCTTCCAATTGCCAAAATTTCCAATCAGAGAGCATATTATTGGATAAGGGCTTAAATATTAATTATACAAGTAGAGAATATTAGGTTTATTTGAGATACTAATTACACAATTAAAAATGAAAAATGCCAGAGTGTTAAATGTGTTTATTACTAGTGAGAATTTTCATAAATATAGCAATCTAGAAACAACTTTAATGAACATAAACCAAATCGTTATGAGAGGAGCTCTTACCAACATAAAAAAGGGTCAAAAAATGTGTGCAGTTGCCAACCACAAAGAGTATCCATATACTTAAAATATCCTATAAAAATAAGGATTAGAGAAACCTTTCATGATGGAAATCATTGATAATATGTTTGAATAGTTCATTCATCATTAATTTTATAATGATGTATTGCATTTATTACAATAGTCTACATCCAATTATCAGGTAAGTGCACAGATAAAATTCTCATTTCATGTAAAAGGAAATGGTTTTATTTTGGTTCTCTTGGCTATCAAACAAATGTTTCACATATAGGATTTAATTTGGATATCAATAATAAATTATATGTTCTCAGGTTCTAGCTTTAAAATCCCTGGTTGCTTGAGATCCCCCAAACTATCAACCTAAGTTGGCATTATTCAAGGGCTTGATGTAAATCTTCTTCATACCTTGGATGTCTAGAATGACTTTTATTTTATCATCTGTAGTAACTTTTATTGTTTATTTTGGACATCTAGATTGATTTTTACAAATTTGCCATGATAATGATCAAGTTATTTTGGTGTTTTCATTTATTTGTCTAAGCATAAATCACAATCACACTCAAAACATAAGCAAGAGATCAGAGAATAAATCATGTAAGAGATAAGATATTAAATGTGTATACCATAACAAAAAAATTCAGGGCTTTCCCTCACACAAAATCATGCAACATAGCAAATTGGCATTTGATTTCAAATATTAAAAGTCAAGCCACATTCTGAAAATTTTCTTCAAAGAATGCTATCTTTAGAATGTCTACATTGTCCTTATCCAAAGAAAGTATAAACAAAAAATCTAGTCACAAACTGTTGATTAGATCTACATTATAAATTAGATATAATGCTTCGACTTTTATCAAAATATACATATTATAAAGATTAAGTTCAAATAGTTATTAAAACTTTTGACAAAGTTTTGTGTCATTTACTATGGTTCACTTCAACTAAACTATGCCCTACCCAAATAACATGTGAAATAAAGGAATAAGGTTGAACGCTGAACAACGAAATTTCTTACAGCTCCTTAAGGTGTATTTTTTTGAAGTGCCTAATAAAAGATATATAACAAGCAAGAAAATTCAGTTAGGCTTGAATGCAAGTCAATAAAAGAACTAAAAGATCATAGGCATTTACTTGTTAAATGCCTATGCCAATGAAAACTGATCCCTTTGACCACAAGAACATGCTCGTGATGCCAAGTATCAGAGCATGGCTCTTATGTAGGACTTTCGCAAAAAATTTAAAACAATAAAACATTGCAACAATCTAAAAATAAGATACAAGCCTACCAAAAGCAATTTCACATTTTCAAAAAATAGTATCCAAAATTTTCAAAGCATAACCCACTTGTTCAAAAGTATTAGCCAAAATCCAGCAAACATCAACCCATTCCCCAATACGCAACTATTCGTAATAACCAAAAGCCTTAAAATGCCATCCCAATTATCCAATGCACAACCACTTTTCCAAGGGAGGGTTAATGAAGGCAAACTCCTCTGTTGGCTACGTGCGTACGAGACTATTGGACTTTATTAAGGAAGGTTGAAATTTAGAGCCCTCATCCTCGCCTGCTCAAAATCAGAAGAGAATAGAAAACAATAAAATATAATAAAATCTCTGAGAATGCACATTTACAGAGCCACCCAATCCATTCAACAACGGGTTCCTGGCATGCACATTTAGGAGACTATTGGACTCAAACCTCGGTAGGCGTAAAGCACTTGTATGTATGGGCACGCTGCGTTCATAAGTTTGATCCAAAATAAATAAAACAAAGCACTTTCTATGTTCATAAAAAATTACAATGCCGCAAAAGCTAATTCATATGATTATGGTAGTGAACAAATTATCTCAGGTAAACACACACACAGTACTAAAATCTAATCAGAGCTTGAAATGGGGATAAGCAATTCGCTTACTTTCAACATGAGGAAACGGATGCTTATAAATCACAAAGGCACTATTCAACACCTGTCCCTGATCCTCCAGCGATGAATTGCCCCGCACCGCCGCAATAGAAAAATCCCCAGAAGAGTGGGGTTTCAAATCCCTGCGCCACACAAGCACATCGCCCCGATCGCCCACACCTCAGCCCCTGCATAAACATCTCTATTGGCCTAAATACCACTCCTCGCATTATATCACCTCCTCAAGAGCTTCAGCCTCAAAATGAGACTAACGAAATAACCTTAGTAGTGGACGCCACTAACTTCGTACCGTAAAAGACCGATTTAGCAAAGGATTTGCCCCTTGATAAATTATTGAGCTCAGAAACTAGGTCAGTCGCACTTCTGTCTTCCCTTACATGAACAGCGAAAGGGTTTGCATCACTTAAACAGCTTCCGGAATTTCTCTCCAGCGAAGGCTTGAGGAGCGCATGAGTCTGCCCTACGAATATACGGTGTCGGCCTGCCTTAGTCGCCTGAAGTTCCGCATCATCAGGAACCCGATTCTCCAAATGGACTACCCAGTTGGTGTCACCCGACTCTACAATCACCATATCAGACTGTGGAGAGGCGCTAGAGCCGAGCAGAACAGATGCCGACATTGCTACGGGCAGTGCAAGGAGTCACCGAAAACCCAAGGTTCGCTTAGGGCAGATCGATTTAATGGAAGAATTATTTTATTATTGGAAAGGTTTCACCCACTAAGAATTCTTAATATAACACTCACGTGATATTTTTTATAATTTCTATCTCTCTCGCAATAATGCATAGTTGAACCGTTGGCTTATCTAGAAGGATTAAATTTGGTAAATAAAGCGAGTTAAAAGACTCTTGCAAAACTAAGATAAATAAAATATCATGACTGCAATAAAATTATTCTACTTAAATGTAAATGGAGATGCCAATAATATGGCTATATTATTGTTTTTCATTTATGTGGATTTGTTTTTAGAGTAAAATAAAAATATAGATATAGTAAATAATACAGTCTCAAATTTTAAGATTGTTTTTTCTATTATTTTTGATATTATTCCATAGTTTAAAATTTGATATATGCATCTTTCTTGTTAAATTAGTTGTGAGATATTAAATATGTTTATTTCAAAAATATTTTAATAGATCAATTTTAGATTTGTTATATAATTTTATTTATTAAATGATTTATTATTAATTATTTATTTTATTATATGTTTTTAAATTTTTTAATTGATGGGTGATAATTAAATTTAAAAACTGTGAATAGTTTTCTTTTTTAAAATTTATCACTTGATACAAATATATATAAATAACATAAATATAATAAAAAAGTTTTAATATTCAAAATTATATAGATAATAAATATTATTATTGATGTTTAAGCTTAACATAATACATTAATTATATATATCATGAAAGTTAATGACTCTTTTAAAATACAATTAACATTTTAATCAACCTTTCAATAAATAAATAACTTATAATAATCTAGATTTAAATATAGATAAATAATATTTTAATATTTATTTTAACTTCTAATAAAATAATAAACTATATAACAATTTATAATATTATTACATTATTTATATATATAAATAAAAATAATAACCTAGTAAAAGAATCATTTGCATATTTTTTTATGTTCTTGAATAAAGGACTTTACCAGCATGGATTTTGTAATTTTGTTTTAGTTTTTCACAATGATAGAAACCCTTATTTTTTTATTGTGGGAGGATAAGCCTCAAAACAATTCAACTATTTTTTTGTAAAAAAAATGCTCAAGTGCAGATGTAGTTGTGATCTATGAAGAGATGCATGGGCCTCTAACATTACCATTTTGTTTAGAATATGTGTAAGTTTAGTTAGTTTTTTAAAATTCTCAAATGGGTCTTTGGTGATGGCCATACCTTATTTTCATGTAGTAATATATTTCAATTGATTTTCAATTATTTATTTTAATAAAATTATTTTGATCTTTAATTTATTTAACGTAACAAGTATTGAAATCATATCATGGCACTTGGTTTTATGTGTTTCTATCTCAAAGTCTCTCGACATACCTCTCTTGATTAATAATTTGCCTCTCATTTAGGATGCACAAATTCAATGTGTTTATTTCACCATTTAAGGTTGGGATTGCTTCTTGAAGAAGCATGCCATATTTAGTCACAACTGAATGTGTAAATATTATTAACCCCTTAGACCTCACATAATTACCTTAGATTATAAGGTGATGTAAAATCATGAATTCATATTGAAAAATATTTTATTAATTTCATAACATATGTATATTAAATTATATATAAGAATATTTAAAAGTTAGGATTAATATATTCTTATATTACAAATAAGATTTAAAGACCTAAATTTTATTCACATCCAATATTCTTATATGACTATTTTATGAGTGTTTATAGTTTTTTTTTATCGGCATTTCAAACCAAACAGTGAAGTTTAATATAGTTTAAGATAAATTGGTATGAGATTGTTTCATATGCGTTGATATCTCATAAGGTTAGATTAAACCCAATTCATAAGACTCTTTAAAATTTGGTATTCTACCTATATTAATTGGATAATATTAATTATGTGAATAATCAAAATATCACTATTATGCATTAGAGTGAAATATATTAGTGTGTATTTTTATAGTTTAGGTTCAAATGTTATTCACAAATATTTTTAAATTAAATAAATAATTTGATTGATTTTCATATAGCAAGAGAGGGTGCTACACATTAGTATCATAATGTCATTCAACACTCGTTGGCTTATTGGTAAAACCATGTATTTTCATTAGTTTCATTAATAATTTTTACTTTTTTTTAAAAAAATTTCTTAGAGATAATACTTTACCTCACCTATTAGTTGACCACATTTTCTATTTTAATTTTAAGTACATGTGTTAGATCATAGTAGTTATAGACATGGGAAAGAGAATGACCTTGTGATATAAGTAGTTCTACCATGGGAATCATATAAAAAATGAGAAGATATTATGTTTGGTAGACCTATATATATTGAGATACTTGAAATCATTAGAGACATCATGGATAAGATGAATCATACATAAGATTAAATAGTTGGGTGGATTACAGATTGTCCCATAAATAAGACAAATTATAATGTTCAGTACGAAGAGAAATATTAATTCATTTCATCATTGAGAACCGACTAAGGGAGTTCATTACAGTGACAGAATACACCAAAGCTCATATTGGATCATTCATGAGATTAAGAAGGTCAATCCTCATAATTTGAATGTATGTAGCTTTGAAAGAGAGGATAGAGTTTTGTAAGTTGGAATAGGATGATGCTTCATGCTGAGATATTTTTATAACAATAGAAAGGATAGAAATTCTATATTTTAGTTAAATAATTAAGTATCCCTATGGTGGTATTATATGAAGTGTGTGTGTGTGTGTGTGTGTGTGTGTGTGTGTGTGTGTGTGTGTGTGTTTAGTTATAATTATATTTGAGGAACTATTAGAGAACCACATTTTTCAGACACTTATTTTGCTAAGAGGATCAATGAGTTTCATTCCCTCAAAAATGTAATATGATAGTAACAAAGTATGATGAAAAATTGTTTACCTTTATTGAAAATATCCACTATCTAAAATAAAATCCAACTATAAAAAATAGGCATATTAGTGGACTAACACCTACCATTGGGAATCAAGTGCAAATTTTTCATCCTTCTACTTTGTTTTAGTCCAATAAAGGTTTTAACATGTAACCCTATGATTGTTTTTGATACCATAAAAATCTAAACCACCATTTGAGGTAAGATCTCTGATGAAATGATTTTTAAGATGGATGAATTGGTATTCAAACCTATAAAACTATGAATGTTGAATCATAAAATAGTCAATGGGGTTATTGATAACACAAACATGATGGGACTAAAGACATGCCAACCAGTATGTGGAAATACAAGTTGAAAACTATCAAGTTCTTCATTTTTAGTGGATAACAATATGCAAAAGGATGTTCATAACTCAAAAACCTCACGTATTTGCACTTTGGCATGGACCCATGGTTAAGTATCAATTAGGAAAGAACATATTTACATTTATTGGTATTACACTTTTCTCATATACCCTTTGATGATATTATATCAGATCACAAGAAAGGAGATGTTGACTATATTTATAATAAATGAGAGCTTATTTAACTTAGTTTTAATATTATATTTCATATCATAGAGGTACCATGATTAGTTTGGTGCATATGTATCAATAATTATTTTTCAGTGGGTCCTAATATTATTTATTAATGATGATATGAATTGATAATGGTTTCCATTGAGTCCATCAGGGTGTCTTTTGAGTTGACATGGTGCAATGAAACATTTAACAATTGATATACACAAGAAAGCATCGATCTTAACAACATTATTGGTGATGGTAGTCATCTTATGTGTAGTCTTTATATGTGACACAATCAATCATATGGTCTCTTGGAATATTAAGATTGGGAGGTTGAATATGAATGCATACATTCTATAACATGTGTGGATAATAATCCAAAGATATTGAGAATGGGAAATATAGTTTAATAAATCCAAAGGCTTTATGGTCATGACAATATAAATATGACAAATTAAAAAGAGGCCACATATAACAACAATTTATGGTATGAGTATTGAAGGAGGAGCCATAGGTCATATTATGGAATCCATAGTGTAAAATTACATAGGTAAAACTATTGAAAAAGAAATAAAACTTGGTTATGGCTACCACAGTGGATATAAAGTCTTAAAAAAATATAATCATTCAAAGAGATAACACCACATGAAAAGTGGTAGGTATAGAACTAGTATGAGCTGAGGCAACAAAAAAAAGAGACATTTTGCAAATATTTAGTTAAAATAATGTGGATAAGACTAGAGATGGATATATTAAGCTCTTAATTCAAAGGATAATATTATATAAAATAAGGAAACTATGATAATAAATGATAGTCATCTAACAAACACACTAAAAGAATGGAGAAAATAAAAGAGCATCTATATGTAATATTTAATTTATAATAGCATGATGGAATACATCTCTCAATTAAATGAGAATTACCATTAGTCAGATCCAGCAACTAATAATCAAGATAAATTTATAGAAGGAAAAAATAATTATATATACAAGTAAGTGTGTCAAATGAGAGGTTCACTTATTTTAATATCAATTTTATTATGTTGTTTCTATTCATTTACTTTAAAGGTTAAATTGGTCAAAATGTCAAAGGGCTTTTAGTATAACCTTGATCTCCAAATTTGTGCGTTTTAAGAGGTGAAATAGATAATAGTGATATAATTATATTATCACATAATGAGGATGAATAATGATTTTGTAACCACACATCTATTTCCAAGTTGAGCATAATATTAGTATAGTGAATACACTTTCTAGTGGGATGAGTCTCTAAAGAAAATATTATAATGATGATTAAAAATGGTTAAACATATCTTTTAAGATAATTAAAAAATTTCAATATGAATTAAATGAAAGGATTTATTCAATTTTATTTTATGGTCTTCTTCTAAGAATTATGAGGGCAGTCAAGTCAAAAATGATACCAAATAATCTCATATCACTAAATATATTTTATAATTATGCTATGACCAATCAAGTTTAAAATCATGTAAACTAGGTTTTAGATATATGGTACATTATTATTACTCTTTATAGTCATATCAAATGTGGAAATTGGCAACTTGAGTGTGGCTTGTGACACCCAACCCATAGGTCCCTCTTGCTTGCTCTCATGACCCTATTAGGCACATTTTCACTGATTCTCAGCCATTTATAGCCTTTTAGGACCTGATTTCACCTCCTCCACAAAGCATTTATAGTGATAATTTCATCCCCCTGGGTTCCATTCCTTTAGGACTATAGTACCTAACTTGGACTATAGCACTAGACCCTAGGGTGTCTTTTTTTGACACTCTTGTCCAAGTGCATTGCTACTTCTAACAATTAGTTCCTTTCAATTCTTATTCCTTTTCTTGTCATCCTAATGCAAATACATTCGACCCATGATAAACATATCCCTATAAAATCCCATTTAAAGTTCATTTAGAATGGGTTGGAAAATATCACAACGCAACCAAGAATATAAGTAAGACTACCAAGGCATCTTACCTATTATTTGCATACAACTAACTAATACTAATACAAGCTTATTCAAAGTCTTACACCCGTCCATATCCACTTCAAGCACATTTAGTTTAGCATTTTGCATCTTCATACACACTATTGCACAAATAACATCAAGTGGGATAACTACAAATGGCTTGATCCCTCTTCAAAGTATTGGTATATACGAAGCAAGTTGACATAAAGCGTGTGGATACACATTCAGTGTATATTACACACACTAACCCCCCTCTTTTCTAAAGTTTTTCAAAGCAAAATGGATTTTAGAGTTTGAAGACTAAATCAGTTCTATAAGGAGTTATGTAAACATTGAATAGTCAAAATTTTACATGTAGGCTCACACAAACACAACGAATAAAACCCAAAAATATTAAGTCTCTTAGACAACAGTGATAGAAGAGGACTATAGCACCAGACCCTAGGGTGTCTTATTTTGATGATCCTATCTAATCATAAAATAAATCCCAGACCTTGATTTATGATAGTGTCCCAATCCTACATAGTAAATTCCAAACCCTGCAATAGCCATCTTAGTCAGTTTCTAGGTAAGTCTCATTTTCTCTCCCTTATTACTATTTTTAGAAAGGTTCAAATTATAGTCAAATTATACAAATAAATAGATTAATTATTTGATATTTATTTATTAATTTTATTACTCCAAACCCTTAACTAAATTAAGAATAATATACCATTATTCCCAAAACTGTTTAATCATTTGGTGAACCCAACTTACTTTGTTTGCACATAAAAACCATAGAAACCCTAGGGTAAACTTCCTATAGATTTTTTCTATTTCTTTTTAAAAAATTTACCTGCATAATAAAATAAAAAAATAGTATTAAGTTTTAAAATTTGGTAGTAATTTTAAAATAATTTTCTTTCAAACCCTACTTGCCCATACTAGGTCCCTACATTTTTACAATATTTTTCCTATATTTTTCTAATTTTTTTACTTACATAATTAAATCAAAAATTTGCATCAAATTTTAAAATTCCTTTGTAATTTGAAAATAATTTCATTCAAAACCCTAGTTGCATGTACTAGCTCCTATTTTCTTCTTGAGGTATCATCTTATATCTAAAATCAAATTTCAAACATGGATCTCACTTATTTTCAATTATTTCTTGTATTTATAAAAAATAATGAGATCATACTTGGTCCTATCATGTACATAAATGATGAAGTCTACCATATGTTAATATAAAGTTTAATTTTTTGCATTTCATGCTTATTTTTCATAATTTGGGAAGATATTAAGAGAGTTATTGTTAAACATGTTAAGATACCTATCCTCTCACCTCCCTTGGAGCATCTATCTTATGATGAGTTATATTACATGGTCCATTTTAATCTTTTCCAAGTCACTAACCATCACCAAAGATCTTAGTTGACACCATTTGTCCCTCCACCATCTCAACCTCTCGATTATATTTGCTCTCCTCCTATAGCTACTACTAGTCCTAAATGGATAGTAGATAATGTGGTTAGAGATGTTACTCAACAATGTTCCATGCCTCCACCACCTAGTTAAGCCTGATCATCCTCCTATTCCTTCCAATCCTAGGCCCAACTCAACCATATAAGCAGTTCTACATAAGGCATATGATGTTGTTGATTAGTTGAGAAACACACTAGTTAAGATTTCCATGTTAGAATTGATTCATAAAGCTAATGTGCTCAAATAAATTCTTTATTAGGAGCTCACTCAGACTCCTATGCCCATTAATTTAGATCATTCTTATTTTGCATCAGTGGTTAACACATTAAAAACTATAGAAGATGTTATTTATTTTATCTATGAGGATATGCCATCTTAGATAGTTATTGATCAAAATTTAGCATTATTCATACAAGTCCAAGTCAAAACCAGTGTAGTGAAGAGAGTTCCAATTGATAGTAGTTCCAGACTAAATATATGTAATATTAAATTCTTATAGACCATGGGCAGAGATATGTCATCCATGTAAAAATCATATAAGAATATTAGAGGGTTTGATGAAATAACACAATAGACATTGGGTACCATTGTCTTGGATATAATGGTAGGGCCAAAAAATATTTCTACATAGTTATAGGTCATGTCAAGTCCTTGTCATTATAATATTTCACTTGGATGACCTTGGACACACGTCATGGGGGAAATTCCTTCTACTCTTCATTGATGTGTTAAGTTTCTCCATGAAGGATATATATACACATGCCCAATAGATAACCAATCATTCAGATATTATCAGATTATAGTGTCATATTTGATTATTTCACTAGATGGGACACCTCATATCATAGTTCAGTCATCACCTCATTGCATTTGTCTTGATCAGATATATACATATGAGGTAGGAGAGACTACCTCTCCTCATACTCCTCCACTTATAGTTTTGTCTTTAGCTCTAGATATTTAGCTAGTCATAGCAACTTTAGCTATTACAGCTACTTTATCAGTCATGATTCCTACACTGGTTACAATTATCCATTCATGGATAGCAGTTCCAATAATACCAGTTGACTCTACAGATATAGTTACTTCATCAGTTATAGATACTCTCACAACACCTCTATCTTCTAATAATATAGTCGATGAGACTTCTATATCACAACTACCCCTTGTGGTAAATTCTAAGTTACTATATGTACATGATGTTGATATAAATTCTTAAGTTACTTCAAATGATGATATAACATCTATAGTCACATATTAATATTTGTGTGGATTTAGCTTTACACTAGTTGGCCCAAGAGAGTATTGAGATGAATCTAGAAATCTCATTATATATCCTATGTCACTCTTAGCATCTTGCACTACACTCTCAAGATATACTCCATTTTCATGGCCACAGATAGATCACTTAGCACACATAATTCACATGGTTACCTCTATGGATATAGAGCTAGTCATTCAAATTCAGGTAGATAATACACACCATTATCCATAGCTTATGCTACAGATGTTACTCAATCATATATTGAACACAACCTATAGTATGACATAGATCTATTAGGAGATTATCATATCAGGATGGTCACCCATTTTGCCTTTTTCATATTATTATAGGCCATGATAAAATATCATGTACAACTTTATAATAGAGATTGGATAAACTATAGGTTCAAGGTATGATTCATATTACACCACCACCATCACTAGCTTCATTACTTTCGTCAAAGCCATCTACTATTAGAGACATCCAATTCATAATACCATTTATGTTGAAATTATCAATCTTACTCAAATTTCACTCAAATGCACATTTAAGGTTAAAATATATAAAACATCTTAAATAGTTTGAACATATCATTTACAAGTGCCATTTTAGGTCAAAGAATCCCTAAATAGGTAAATGCATTTTATGGGCCAGCTCACTTTGCTCAAATCATTTCAAGTCAAAATGACCATTTCACTATTTAGTGCTCTAGATCACTCTTTTCTTCTAAATTTATTGGTACATGTCATGTACATTTGTTATTTGTTGTTGGAAACATCCTAAATGGGAATACAGTTCTAACACATCTAGCATCACCTTCTAATTCTTCTCAAGTCAAATTACAACCCAATAATATGACCTTCTGACCATTTTGTTTAGTTGAGGGCCAATTTTCAAATAATTGCACAAATGTTGACTAACCTTATTTAAGACTAATTAATCCAAATCAATGGCTTAAGAGAATTTTCCATGAGAGTTGTTTAATATTTCTTTTTGAAAATTGATTCTTATTATCTGCATCACCTAGTGACATCATCTATGGGGTGGCATCCATCAAGCCATAAGTGCATAAAATATAAGGATTATGGGTCACCCATGTGTAGTTAATGACTCCCATGCCTCTTCTATGCCCCTTCTTCCAAGGTTATCTTGAGGATAATTATGGATTTAATTATAAATATTAGGATTATCCTCAACCATACATCTTCATCTCAAGATGGATGGTTGAGGTTGACCCTGATCAATGCCAAAAATATATAAATAGAGAGGCCATGGACATCATTTCTAAACTATTTTGGTGCAAGGTTATTCTACTAAAATATCTCCAAAGCTTAAGCATTGCAAAGTTATAATGCTAAATTATTTCCACAAAGCTTCATTGATAGGCTAGTTTAGTGATTTACAATCAAGAGCCTAGGTTTTATGGAGTGTTCTTGAGGCATTGGAGGAGCTTACCACCATTCTTGACAAAGACAAAGATGGTTGATCAAGTCAAAACATGTTTTTGAGATACATAAGTATGGTGAATCTATTTGGGAAGGTAATATGGTGATTGCTTTCTTTCATTTATTTCTTGTTATCTTTTGTAATTCACATAGGAATAGATAAGATTGATTAGTTAGTTCTTTATGCATGTTTAATTGTTTATAGACTAATGCTTACCTAACTTGCTTTATAATCCTCTCTACATCTTGGCATGCCTGGTGGGACTAGATGCATCCTACACCTAAAGGATATCCTTTTGCAACATTAAAATTTTTATTTAAAATTTTAAAACTCTTGAAAATTGGTTTTCTAACTTTATTTTGCTATTTTTGGTTTCCACAATTTTTACACAGTAACCGACATCGGCCAAAATACTACCATTAATTACTTGGTTTAACCCATGTCAGTCATCAAAATTAACATTGATCAGATCTCAATTGGCCATAACCAACATCAATCACTATGTTTTTCCAAAACATAGACCCGATACCTACTTTTCCAAAGTTTCTTGTTTCAAATTCAAAAGGGCTTCAAAGCTAAAGGACATGCTAACAATTTTGTTGTAGGATCAAGTCTAAAATTTACTTAAAACATGTTTAAGTCACTTTTTTATGTTTAAAATTTGATTAGGTACTTTGTTTTGGTGTTTAACAAGTAATTTTTAGATGTTTTTAGTGAATGTTTTTCAAAGTTTACAACTAAGACCAAGGGTTCAAATGAAAGCCACCAAACATTTTATTTAGGTTTAAAATTGAATGCACTTGTTACTTCATGTTTGTAATAGGTTATTAGATTAATCTTGTTTGACAAAATTAATAATGTTGCATGTATGCTCTTTCATTTTTCCCCTATAGGGAACCCTCGGAATCAAAAGCACCATTCTTATTATAAGTATCCTAGTCCAAGGCTTAGAAATGAAGTCATCTAAAGCACTCCCCAAAAACTCACTAAAGTTTGGGTGATCTTGAAAATGACTCTAAAGTCTTTCTATTTTCATGCTTTCTTTGTTTTTATGCAACTTGGCTTATGAGGGGGGCTTCATCACCTCCCACAAGTTCTTTAGGGAAGCTTTAACCTAGGGTTTCATCTCCCGAAATTGAATTCATTTGAATCTTTTTAGAGTTGCACATGGGATGTATTGGTACTTTGGGCATCACACTACACTGAGTGAACAATAGGATGTAGTGGTTGCATAAAGGACTAGACCTTTGTAACAAGCCGAGTGATACAAACCCAAAATCCATGCTTTTCTTTTACATTGTTTGGCTTGAAAATCATTATGCAATTGATTCCCCTAGAATGTTCAAAAATTGATAGTTTAGTATACCCCACTTTGCCTTACCATGTCAGTTTAGACTTAAGACATTTTTTTGTTATTAGCTTACTTGGTCTTGATTTATGTCTAAAACTACTTATTAACTCAATGAACTTAACCAAAACACATTGTCTTTAGTTTTTTTGAGCAAGGGAGGCATTACATTATCCAAATGGAGAATTCATCTTTTCCTTGTTTAGATTGTTATCAAAAGCTTTGTGTCATGACATCCACTTTGGTGAATTCATGCTTCCCAATTGAGTCTAGAAATTCTACCCAATTTGTTTAAATCCATCATTTAAAATCCACATTAAAAATTGGACCTTTCTAAGTTCTAAGGGTTGGAGCGTCAAAGTGGTTCACCATTTATGCACTAAGCTTGTTTTAACTTGGGTTAAATTTTATATTTAGATTGAATGTTATTTATTAAGACTCAAAATCACATTATCATCTTGGTGGACTCAAATCATATTGTGTATCGCTCATGCTTTGGGTCTTAGAACATATTTTATCCTACTAGAATCATGTGGCAACATTGTGCTGCCCATTTCATCCTAACTTTATACTTAGTGATTTGCATGTGTCTTTACATCTTGAGTTGCTTAGTTCATTTTGTCTTCTTTATAATTTGGGGAGCTTTCCTCTAAACTTCTAGGGTTAACATTTTGAAGTTGCAACAAGCTTTTCTAGTGTGGGTGTATCACAAAGATCTAGGCTTTGGTGTACTAGTTTTCACCTTGGGTCTCTAAGTTACCTCACTCTCTTTTGATCTATACAATTTTAACTTTACTAGAGGTTGAGTAATTTCATGAACCAAATATTCTAGATTGTGCATGGTTTCAAACCACCCTCCCTTATAGTCTCATTGGTACCTTGGTGGTTGAACATTGGTCCAAAGTTAGTCAAACATGCAAAACATCTATTTTTAGACATGACTCAAAGTTTTAATCGTAGTGGGGCCTCTTATGGCCTTAGTTATGAGGATGAGAAATTTTATGATGGTCAAGATAACCCCATTATTTTTTATGATATCTCTACAATAGTAGAATTTGAAGATGATTATAATGAATATTAACCCGAAGAAGATCAAGATGAAACCCTTCTTTGATTGATAGAATCAGGTGCTAGACTAGCTTCTAACTTTCCTATGGAAGAATTATATACCTTGGTTAGATAAGGAGAAAAATGACTGCAAGAGAAAGTTTTTGTACAAATAGACATACATTCTTCTTCTAACAAGGGAAAGGAAATACAAATAGATTCAAAACCCACAAATTTAGATCTTCTAGCTAAGATCAAGATAATAAGTTAACGATATACATATCAACTTATCACAAACTTAACTGACTCCCTAGTTGCCATTTTAATTCACAATAAGGCTTCAAAAGAACATGAAGATATGGTGGAAAATATGCAACAAATATTGGATGAGAACATTTCCATAGTGGATCAAGGTAATCTAACCGAACATGTAAAGTCACAAGAAACATTACAAGATGTTCCATTTGACACAGAACATATGTTCTTCAATCATCAAGAAACTCTTGTTACTTTACAAACTTAGAAACACAAACATTCAGTTCAAATTGAAGAAATCCCTCAAACAAACCAAAGATTGGTAAATAAACATAAACATTTCCAAAATCATAAAAATGCAAAACAACCAAATTCAAGGAATGTTTTACAATCCAAGAATCAATGGCCTATGTTCTCAACTCAAGCAACAAATCAAAACCAAATAATGGATCGAAAGGTATACGCTCCTTATAGATCTATACAAAACCAAGGGCACATTCCACCCTAACAGTAACAAAACTAGGGGTACATTCCACCCCAATAGGAATAGAACCAGGGGCACATTCCACCCCAACAACATATTATCTAATCCAAAAATGCACCAAACATGCAATAATGGAATTCTATGAAGGAAATTGTCCAAAGATTGGAGATGAACAATAGAGTCAAAAAGTATAAATTTGATGAGATATTCCCATATCCATTTGACTTATCTATTCTCCAAAACCCCTTTCCACCTCACTTTGAGGTACCCAAATTTGACAAATACAAAGGGAAAGGATACCTGCGTGAACACATACAAACATTCTTTGTCTTGTGTCAAGAGGTTGCTTATAGTGGTGAGTACTTATTACTATTATTTTTGTGAAGTTTAGTGGGACAAGCTCTTGATTGGCTACTTTAACTACCTAAGGGATCAGTTGCAAATTGGAGTAACTTATCATAAAAGTTCATTAACCATTTCTCATACAACATAGAACATGAATTGACCATTGTTGACTTATGCAAGAATAAACAACGTGATGGTGAAATTTTTGCTCCATATCTACAAAGGTGGAGAGCATTCGTGGGCCGCTTTCAACACAATTTAATAGACAAATAGTTGGATGATATCTTTGCATAGAATTTGCATCCTGAAGTTGCACATAATCTATGGTTGGCTTGTATTAACTCATTTGAAGAAATTGTTGACAAAGGAGTGTAGATTGAGAAGGCTCTTATTTCTAGGGGCCTTGTTAAAATCTTTACAAAAGGACAAGCATCTAATCAGACTAAATCACTAGCTTCTCAAATAGTTACATAGGATAAGTCTAAGGGCTTTCACAAAAATAAGAACATGGTTCGAAATGGGGTGATAGAAACAAGACATATACAAATGGTACAAACTATGCCTCCTCCAAATGTATAATTAACTCCCTCAAATCCACTACCTACTTTGCAAAGACAACCTCCATGAAAGATGTTTCATAATAATTTTAGAGTCCTTAGTAAGTTAGGAGAATCAGTTGAAGTAGTATTGCAAAATCTCATTGCAGCTAACTTAATTATATGGCTAGTATCAAGGCTATTTCCTCAAGATCAACCAAAAGTAGACTAGAACAAAGAGAAGGAATGGTGTAACATTCATCATGTTGTTGGTCACGGTACATATCGTTACATTTAATTATGACATATTATTGAGGACTTTATTTAAAATGATGAGTTTTAAATTAAGTTGGATCCTAATCATGACACAAATTAGGATATAAGAATCTACAAAGACCCCTCTCCTCGACATGATCCACCACCACTAATAAATAATCAAAATGGTCACAATCAAGGATAGACCCAAAATCAAAACCAACAATAGGGTCAAAATCAAAATGAGAATAATCAAGATCATGATCCCCACACTAATAATGTGGCTTATAACAATGTGCCTTATGACTACAATAACACTATGGGATGCATTTTTACAACCCACATTTCCATTATTACTATGACACCATGTGGCCAATCTCATATTCCTTGCAACATGAGACCCATCATTATAGAGTCAACAACCTCTCCCCCTAGTAATACAATGTCGAGCTCACATCATCATGTTGCTACTCCATTTACATGGGTTACTAATCCCGAGCAATAGTACCATTCTTCTGGAGGCTCTTCACTGATCAAAAATTATAGGAATACTGTTAATCACCCATGAATCAGCATCCAAGGCCCTTTGCCTTATCCTTACAATTATTATGACTTCTTGCCACCTCTAGGTTTTGCAGTCGCAACTAGACACCTATGAGTTACCATCTAGGGCTCTTCACCCACTTCTTTCCAGAAACCCAATGAGAACATTATGTCAATGATTGCAAATTTGAATACTGTCCCAATAAAGACTAAACTACTTCAATCCATAGTTCAAAGGCCTTATAATCTAATGGACCAATTAGAAAAAACCCTTGTACAAATTTACATATTAAAACTCTTGTAGACATTTGTTGTCCATATAACCATCCTCAGCAAACTTTTACAAGAGTCTATTGTGCCTAGTGATATAAACCTTGATCAGTTCCATAACCTAATTAAATATTTATTTTCATTTTGGCAAATCATGTTTGATAAAAAGGATATGTCCACCCTTGACCCAAACCACAATAACCCACTATACATTGAGATAATCATTATGGATCATAAGATCAAGTGGCTTTTTATAGATAATGGTTCAAGGTTGAACATCATATCTCTTAAATTGGTGAAATGATTAGGTTACATGGAAAAAGACATTCAACTAGAGACCATTACAATAAAGGCTTATGATAATGTTGAGAGGGAATCATCTAGTACATTTTGGTTTCTAATCATGATTGGGGCTATTTCTCATCACATGTTATTCCATATTATGGATATTTAGCTTCCTTACAACATATTTCTTGGTCATCCTTGGATTCATGAAGTATAGTCAGTTCCATCTAATCTTCACCAATGCCTTAAGTTTCCCCATGGTGGGATCGAGGTTACCATTCCCACTGATTAACAACCATACTAGTATTACAAACATCTCAAAATAAACTTTCAAAATTATAAATATTGCCTAGGTTTTGAATTCATTGCAAAAAAGAACAAAGCCATCATTTCTCATCCATCTCCATCTAATTATTTAGATCCTAGTGATCTAGCCTCCACCTCAACTAGTCCATTTCCCATAGCACTGGCCAAGTAGGTAATTATTAAAGACACAAGTATTTCCACATATCATCTGAAGGATGTCCTCTATATTAAAAAATTACCAAAATCCTCTTAAATATTTGGTAGGCATAAACCTTGCTAGACTCCTAACAAACTTGATCAGATTTGGCAACCAAAGAAGAAGAAACTAAAACCTGATGTGGTTTTTGTGCCTACAATTGCACCAAAGAAAGATCGAGAGGATTTTACCAAGGGAGATTGGTTATATTTTGAGGGCCTTACAGATTGTTTTCAAAATCCAAAGTATCCTATCCCTAACAAGATAATGGATCATATTGAATATACAGGGAAAGACCTTGGCCCCAAGGTTTAAGGAATTTTAGATCCCTTATCAGCTAGAGTTGTCAATGGGAATCATGGTCTTAGATTTAAACCACCAAAGGATGACCTCATAACATTTGGTAGTGATTCTTCTGAAATGACTGGTAGTGAGACTGTTAGCAGTGATGCAAGATCCCATTATTGCCTTTTTGATGAGCCTGTTGATTTAGATTTGTTTGATTCAAATGCAATATTGACCATCACACTTATTGGAGCTTCCTGTAATGAAGTAAAAAGTTGTCCTATTGGAGCTTCCCATCTTGAAGTAAAAAATCTTCCTAGTGGTGCTTCCCTTCATAAAATAGGACATTATATCTTTACCATTGGTGCTTCTCATCCTAAAGCAAACCTCATTGTAACCTATGTGTTAGCCATCCTGAAATCATAGATTAGGATCAACAAAATTTAGCCATATGCCTTGATAAGTTTGAAAATGAAGAATTAATTAAAGAATACATGGGCCTATGAGATACAATCCCCATTGGTGATCATAAGTAGGGTTTTGATTTTTCATTGAATCCTTCTACCTATTCTGGAGATCATGTAAATTTTCTTGTTCATAATAAAGAAAAAACATCAAGATCTTCATGTGAAAACCTCTTTGAGGAACTTTTTGATTAGGGAAAAAGTAAAGAAAAAGATAAGCCTTTGAGTGAAAACCTATTTCAGGTGCTCCCAAGCCAGAAATTTTGCTCATCCCCTCAGGACATAGAAAATCCATCTAGCCCAAGTTCCATAGCTAGTACAAGCATCTCTTTAAAACAACATCAAATATTTGAGCATCTTGCTCTTGAGTTTCCAAAGGCCTTTGCCAATTGGCCTTTACCTAAGAAGGCAGATTTTGATTCTTCATATTATCCAGATCTTTGGGAGGAACAAAAATAAGATATAGCAGAAGAAGATGATCACGACCATACATTGCATACAATTCTAGAAGATGGATCCACACTCCTTATGGAGATCACAACAAAAGTGAATTTGGGAACCCATAAGGATCCCAAAATTTTTTATCTTGGAGCTTCCCTTATTGAAGTAGAATGGGAACATATTATATCCATTCTTAAGGCTTATATAGACATCTTTGCATGGGCATATTCTAATATGCTAGGCTTGGATCCAGATATAGTTGTTCACCCTGATGCTAAACCAGTCAATCAAAAGTTAAGAATGATGCATTCATGCATCTCCCTTTTGGTTAAGGCTAAGTTGGAGAAGTTTTTAGGAGCCAATTTTATCAGACCACTGGACTACTCTGAATGGATTTCTAACATAGTGACAATAAGTAAAAAGATGCTAGGCATATGTGTTTGTACTGATTTTCATGATATCTACAAGGCATGTTCCAAAGATGATTTTCCTTTGCCCAACATCGACATGATTGTCGGCTCAACTGCTGGATATGAGATGTTATCCTTAATGGATGGATTTTCTAGTTATAATCAGATCAAGATAGCCCTAAAGATCAATATAAGACCATATTGACCACTCTGTGGGGAACATTCTATTACCAAGTCATGCCATTTAGTTTAAATAATGTTGGATCCATATATCAATGTGAAATGAGTGTCATCTTCTATGACATGGTGCATGAGATTGTTGATGATATACTAACAAAATCAAGAATAAGAGCTAGATACCCTGACATTCTATGAAGAATATTTGAGAGGCTTCATACATATGAAGTCCATTTGAATCCTAACAAATGTGTCTTTAGAGTCACATTAGGAAAATTTATAGGGTTCATTGTATCACAAGGGATTGAATTCCACCCTATGAAGGTCACAACTATTATGTAAATGCCTCCACCTAACAATATTAAATAATTGCAAGGTCTACAAGGCAAAATCCAGTCTATATGCAGGTTCATTTCTCAACTAGTAGATAAGTGCCACCCATTTACCCATCTCTTAAAGAAAAGGGTGACATTTAAATGGGATGAATATTTTTAGATAGAATTTTCAAAGCATAAAACATACTTGGCCAATCCACCGATCTTACGACCTCCAACATAAGGAAAGCCACTACTTCTTTACATATCGGCCACGAAATATGTACTAGGGGCACTTTTGGCTCAACATGATGATCATGGTAAGGAACACATGGTTTATTATTTAAGCCACACATTGGTCACCTATGAACATAATTATATGCCTATTGAGAAGGCATGTTTAGCTATGGTTTTCACCACTCAAAAATTGTGACATTATATGCTAACTAACAAAACTTTTGTTATCTCCAAGGTAAATCCTCTCAAGTTCCTCTTATCTAAAACATCTCTCCAAAGACACATGGCTAAATGGATTATGCTCCTAAGTAAATTTGATATTGAATACCAAAATTAGAAGGCAATCAAAGGGTAGATTCTTATGGTCCAACTTGCAGAAGCTCCTATTACAGCCACTCAACCTCTCAACTTTGACCTTCTAGATGATTATATCATGATAATAGAATAAGCATCACAAGAGCCTAAGAAATAGACACTCTATTTTGATGGATCCTTCACATCCTGAGGATCTAGAACTGGCATATTGTTGATAATGCCATAAGGGGATTTGATCCCCAAAGCCTTCCATATATAATTTTAGTGTACAAACAATATGGTTGAATATGAGGTATTGGTTGTAGGGCTATATGTTGCCATATAGTGGGATATTCAAAGCTTAAAGTTCTATTGAGATTCATAGCTAATCATAAATCAGACAACTTATTAGCATCAAACAAGAGATGATAAGCTTGTTCCTTACAAGCAAATTATTGATAACCTTAAGAGACATTTTAAGTCTTTGTAGTCTGAGTAAGTTCCATGAGTGAACAACAGGTTTGTTGTTACCATGGCAATAATTGGCTCCATAATTCAAATGCATGATAGTTTTAAAGAACATCAGATCCTGATTGAAAATATTCTTCAGCTAACACATATTTTATAAGATTCAGAGAGGATATGCACCATTTCTGATCCTAATCTCTCACCTAATCTATCATGGTACCAATAGTTTTATACCTATTTCCATAGCCATGTCTTTCCTGCCAAACTTTCCAATAGCCAAAAAAAAATTCCTTCATCACCTAACACGTTATATTCTCCTTGGAAACACACTTTATCAATAAGGATATGATGGAATGCTTCTTTATTATTTATCTTTGGGAGAATCCAAGATGGAACATAAGGAGGCTCATGAAGGAATGTGTAGGGCCCATACCAATGGTGTATTCCTAGCAAAAAAACTTCTCAGAACAAGTTATTATTAGACCAAAATGTAGATAGATGCTTGTAATTATGTAAAGAAGTGTGTTCTTTGTCAGCAACATGGAAACTTGATACATGCACCTTCCTTACCATCGCAGCCCATTACAACACCATGGTCATTCTCAACATAGGGTCTTGATCTCATTAGGAAAATTAACCCAACATCTTCAAATGGCCATAAGCACATTTTGACTATGACCAAATACTTTACTAAGTGGATTGAGGCCATTCCTCTCACTTATGTTACCGGGAAATAAATAGCCAAATTCATTTATTACCATATCATCTATTGATATGGCATCCTGACCTGTATTATATCTGACAAGGCAATAGACAAGCTAAAGCATTAAATAAAACTCAAAAGGTGAGGAAGGTTCATGTATCAAGTTGAGGCATATAACCCATAAGGCAATAGACAAGCTGAGACATCAAATAAAACCATTCTAGCCATCTTAAAAAATATTTTCAATGATGTTGGCCGTAATTGGCACTTGCAGCTCTTTCCTACCCTCTAGGCTTATAGAACCAATCATTGTACCCCAATTGGAGCTACTCTGTACTCCCTTGTTTTTGGCACTGAATCTATCATCCCAATAGAGATTGAGATCCCATCATTAAGAATATCACTAGAGCATATTACAGATAATGAAGACTATAGAGCCTCATGGTTGTAAAAACTAGAACTTCTTGATGGTAAGAATTTGGGTGCCCTAGAAAACTTGCAGGCCTATCATAACATATTGTAGATAAGCTATAATAAATGCATTCTCCCTTGAGAATTTGAGATCGATGACTTAGTTTTGAAAGAGAACCAAAAGAACACAAATGTTGAACCTAAAAAGAAAGGCATGTTTTAGCCTAATTGGTTAGGACCATACCATACATTGTCATGACAAACTATGGATCAAGAGCATATCAATTAGCTAAACCTAATAGTGAATAACTTTCAAAGCCCATGAACATCATACACCTTAAGAGGTTCTATGCATAAACAACTTTAAACCATTATCTATAAGACCCTTGAGTTGAGGGTAACTTATGCTATCATAATTTTATCCCACCTTTTTATCTTAACTTGAATGCATTTTATACTACCCTAGCCCACTTTTTATGAATCCTGACAGTAAAGCCTTTGAACTCTTGACACTCTGAACACATTCCTCATCCCAATCTATATTTCTCTCTTTGAAGATGAATATCCTTTGTTATGTCTAAGGCATGTTATAAGCTTGAACATTTTTTATCCATTAACCAATTATGATCTCAATTATGTCTCATAAACATTATGAACATCCTCAGTAGCAGTTCTACAAAGCGGTTCAATCAGGGCAATCTTTTGTAATTTCTTACAGGTGAATAACTGCATCTTCTTAGTACAAGTATTTATTGTTTTCCTATTTTATCAAGAACCTTGCTCTCACTGATTTGTCAGCATGGGCTATTGTAGCTATTTTATTAGAACGTTTACTCTCAAGACATGCATCTCCTTGACTAGATGGTCCCACCTTGTGAATATTTTATCCCAAAAACATCAAAAACATTAAAACATGATCCACCAAAGAACAAAAACATTGTCTCAAGATTTTGTACTTTTGTACATTTTTTTCCACCATCTCATGCTCTCACTATTTTGTGAGAAATTTTTAAGTTTGAATGCTCTTGCCATTTTGTGAGAAACTGTCAAGATTGAATGCTCTCGCCATTTTTTGAGTGAATGTTAATAAAGAACTCTCTTTCCATTTTGTGAGAAAATGTTAAGAAGGAATGACCTTGCCATTTTACAAGCACAAGAACACTAGTTCATTTCATCTTATCCCATGCACTTGTCATTTTACAAGATCATTCTTTCTCATCTCATTAGCTTCTTGTTTACCAGACCATTCTCATTTGTTTTTATCTCTTCCATTTATTCTATAACATTAATAATGATGGTCTGATCATCATTTTTTTTCTATCCCATTTATTGGGAGAACTAAATTTGGTCTAAATTTCATGTTGGAACATGCATCTATGGAACTATGTAGGCAATGCTACTTGTCTTATACATCTAGAGTCAGCTCAGCTAATGCCTTCTGTTTCTTCTCTTCCCCCATTTCTTCTATCATTATTCATCTTTAATTAAGGAAAAAAATTCATGTCATTGTTCTTTGTTATGATATGATGGAAAGAAATGCCTCTACCACACATGCATGAACATTTGTCTTTAAACCGCACTAACTTAGTTTTTATTTATGTGTATTTATTTGAGTTTTATGATTTTTTGTTGTGTTTTTTTGGTGCTTTGTTGTGCTTTCACACCTCTCCTTTTATTTATTTTCTTTTTCTCTTTTTATTACTTTTTGTATCTTGATGGTGTCTTGTTTTTATGTTTGATTTTGCTTTTTCTCTTTTATGTTAAAAAAAGCCTTGATGGTCCACATGGATCTTGATTATTCATATCTTGGTCTCATGTCATTAAGACATTCTTGAATTTTTTTTTAAACATTTTTTGTTCCTACTTAAGTCTTGATAGATCATATCTTGATTTCAAGTTAGGTTCATTTATATTTGTCTTTTTCTTTGTTTTTACTTTTTTTTAAAAATGTAAATCACTGTAACTCTGGTTTTGGTCATTATTTTACCATTATATTTAGTAATAGATATTCACATTTGAATTGGCTCAATGCAATTGGAATCTTATGTCATTCTAAGTTATTCATAATTATGATGCCTAATTTCTTTTTCTATAACAAGCACTCTGTGCTCAGGTCTCAAAGTCTTAACGTCAACATCAGCTTCGATGAATGATTCTCAAGAACACTTCATAAAACCTAGGCTCATGATATAGAATTAGGATTCTAGGTAGCATGCATTTTAGGCTTCCTTATCTATTATTAAATGTGTATCTATTTTTATACATTGTGCATCTAATCACTTCTTGGTCATTTTTCATCATTCCTCATTCCATTCTCTCCCAAACTTGGGTGAACTACATTGGCCTAAAGTTCATGTTGAAACATGATTCCATTGAACTATGTAGGCAGTGATCAATTTCTATTGAGGTTAGCTCAACTATCTCCATTCTTCTTTTCATCTCTCTCATCACTTTGTGCATTCTCATATGATTGGTTTTATATGGCTTTTTTAAGCCATTACACCATTGCATGTATGTTTATGCCTGCTTACTTTAACCTATCTTTTTGGTTATATCCTTAAACTATTTTTCTTACTAATTTATCCATGCTAGTGCACAATATATGAACACCATCTGAATCAAATCAACTCTATAGGGGAAAAATCATTCTTTATTATTTATCAATGAACAAGATTTTCCCTACTGGGGAACACTTATTTTATCAGGATCACATCTAGTCTACTGGAGTACTTATTATCTTCTCTTTGGAGACCCCATTCTAGTGGTGCTTCCCTTCCTAGAGTAGAATGTTTTCTATTTTCCTCTAATTTCAATCTCTCCATACTAAATCGCACTATGGCATGATATTCGTGTGCAACTTGTCTCAGGATTGATTAATGCCATAAGCCTACAGCTTGTAATCTCAAATTGGGTATGTTTAAAGTGTGTCCCTTACATTTATGGATTATATCTTTCCCATTCCCCCCCTCTCTGGGGACTCTTATACCTATCATTATATTTTGATCATTAATGTTAATCACATGTACAATCATTAGCTTATTTGGATGTGATCTATTCCATGGGTTAACCTCTCACTTTCTCCCTTTTTTTGAGAGTTTATCCTTCTCTTTCATCCTAGTATGTCATCTTGAGGGGGCATCATGGGTCTTCTTTAATTTCTTCTTGACAACTCTTTTATTTGAAAAGATATTGCTTCACCTGAATGCTCACTATGCCTTCTCAAATAGGGGCAAAATGTAGACATCTAGTTCCTAACACCATTTGTGTTGAAATTGTCAATCTTACTTGAATTGCACTCAAATACACATTTTAGGTCAAAATCTATAAAAAAATCCTAAATGGTTCAAATGTATCATTTACAAGTGCCATTTTAGGTCAAATAATCCCTAAATAGGGCAATGCATTTTATGGACCAACTAACTTTGATCAAATCATTTTGAGTCAAAATGACCATTTCATCATTTAGTGCTCTAGATAAATCTTTTCTTCGAAATTCAATGGTACACATCATGTCCCTTTGTTATTTAATACTAACAACATCCTAAATAGGAATACGATTTCAATGCATCTAGTGTCACCTTTTAATTCTTCTCGAGTCAAATTATGACCCAGTAATATGACCTTCTGATCATTTTGATTAGTTGAGGCCAATTTTCAAATAATTACACAAATATTAATTAACCTTGTTTAAGGCTAATTAATCCAAATCAAGTGCTTAAGTGGATTTTTTATGAGAGTTGTTGAATTTTTTTTTTGAGAATTGAGTCTTATTATCTACATCACCTAGTGACATCATCTATGGGGTGGCATCCATCAAGCCATAAATGCATAAAATATCAAGACTATGGGTCACCCATTCCTCTTCAATGCCCCTTCTTTCAAGGTTTTTTTGAGGATAATTATGGATTTAATTTTAAATATTAAGATTATCTTGAACCACACATCTTCATCTCAAGATGGACAGTTGAGGTTGATCTTGACCAATCTCAAAAATATATAAATAGAGAGGCCATGGACATCATTTTTAGCTATTTTGGTGCAAGGTTATTATGATCAAATATCTCTAAAGCTTGAGCATTATAAAGTTATAATGCTAAATTTTTTCCACAAAACTTCATTGATAGGCTAGTTCAGTGATTTATAATCAAGAGCCTAGGTTTTATGGAGTGCTCTTAAGGCATTAGAGGAGCTTAACACCATTATTGACAAAGGCAAGGATGCTTGATCAAGGGAGAGAATATTTTTGAGCCACATAGGTATGGTGAATCCATTTGGAAAGGTAATATGGTGATTTTTTTCTTTCATTTGTTTCTTGTTATCCTTTGTAATTCTCATAGGAATAGATAGGCTTGGTTAGTTAGTTTGTTATGCATGTTTCATTGTTTATGGAATAATACTTGATTAACTTGCTTTATAATCCTCTCTACAACTACCAGAGTTGAACATCCCAGAATGGACTTAGCATCTTCACCAATAGAGTAATCTTTAGTTCACCATCGATAGGATGACACCATTATGAGTGACAGATCTTTGACTACACATAGAGCATAGATCTTATTGACACCTGAGAAGATAGCCTCCATGAATACATAATCTATGACATATGATGATACTTATGATGATGATCTTGAGGTATTTCATAATGGATGTGATCCCTTCCTCCATTTTCATACCCAATGAGCTCCATCCTTGGACACTTTACCTCCTCCACCCTAGTCTTTTACACCATTGTGTACATATTGCTTATTTTAAATTACTTATACATAATTTTTATTTGTTTTCTTGTACACAGTTTCTCTTCAATTTCTTGTACATAGTCTCTTAATGATTGATTATACATAGTTTATATCAAAATACAAAAACATTCAAATAACTCAAAATCCAAAAACTTTTAAATAATTCAAAATCCAAAAGCATTCAAGTATTTCAAAAATTTAAATAATTCAAAAACATAAAAAAATTAATTATATGCACTATTCATGCTTTACATTTCTACTACAATGCTAGACTCACATTTACTACTCTATGTTATTTAGTGTGTGCAATAACATCTGGATCCTTGATTGCTTTACTTTACCTGTTGAGTGGGCATCCTAATTCTACATTCAAGACACACACTAATATATCTATCCTGAAGGCATCTTTTATATGACTACACCATCTAGGTCATGTCATTCCTACACCACACATTCTAGTTATCATGTTAATGTACATTATTTACTAGCTTATACAGATTATTCTATCGACATGTCATTAGTATATAGCACTCATGTTTTTTTTATCATATACCTAGTCTTGTACTGCATGTCTTGCATACTTTTACTTCTGGATTTGATTAGTTAGATGTGATTGTATTTATAGTATTATATGCTTTCTTTTCTTGTTTTGCATAGCTAAATGTGATTGCATTTCTTATTTCCTATTTTATCTTTTTTATGTACTTTAGGACATTTTATAATCTCCTTTTCTTCTATTCTTGTGTGTGCCTTAGGACATTTGCCAATGCCCTTTACCTATACTATTATCTATAATTATAGCTTTCATACCAACCTTGCTTATTTTTAATTAATTTGTATGTGACATTTGAACATGTCTTGTATATTGACTTTCTAGTTTGAGTGACATGTACCCATGCCCCTTGTTTTCTTGGCCCCTTGGCCACTCTTGTACACTTCTTACTTCTTGCCTTGTATGCTTGTTGTTTGATTTTATTTCTCAATTATTTTTAATACCATGATCCACATCATGCATTACCTTGCTTTCTTGGAGGCCATGATGGACATCATGCTCCATCTCTCCTTGACAACTAACAATTAAAAACTAACCAGACTTCTAATTTTAATTCAGTACATTGAACATGATATTACATTGTTATTTCTATCTAGACATACCCTTTTTGATCTAACAATCTATTATTACAAACCATGTTATATCTTAAGATATCTTATCGATTAGCATTGTGATATCATAGACTTTTCCAATATAACATACTTACAAGGCTCTTTCTTCTGAGGGAAGCCATTGTAGGGTCTTTATTCCTACCCTAAAAAATGGGATATTAATAGGGGTTTTGAAATAGAGATTAAAACTCCCAATGATTGAAAAATAGTTTTCAGAACACCCAGACTAGGAATTAGACTTCAAACTAGGAAGAACATACTAGATATATAGTGAAAATTATAGAATAATCATCAGAATTATCCCAGGATAATAGTGTCAAGATTGCAATGTAGTGCTAGACAGTAGGGTATCCATTTTTATCACTCCTATCCAAATAGCAAATAAAAAATATTTTTTAGAAATAAATAAAAAAGTAGGTTTAACTATAGTTTTTCACTTTTAAACCAGTTTAGATATAATAGTTTCAGTATAATTTTTCTCAAATAATCTAGATATATTGGTCATCATGTATGGTATGATGGATCTCACTTCCAGTTTTAGATAAGGCAATTAGTATAGCTTCTAGATCAAAATACATGTTTTATACACCAATGATTAGAGACAACATACATGACACATTTATCTTCTTTTATTTTTAAGTTTAGTATAATATCCAGACATTCTCAATAATTATGTACCTTATTTTATTTACAAGCCTATAGTATATACCACTCATGTATGGAGCCAAAGGACTAACTAGCCTTTATATTCTTGAGCCACCAATTTAGAAGGATTAGACACACATTCCAAACATCGATTAGCACATGTATGATCACGTAGCTTCACTTAGTGAGAAATGATGGAGATAAAGAGCAAGCTTTTGTATTCTTGAGCCACTTTCAAAGAATTGAGCACTTAGCTCTGTTTATGATATTAATTTGAGTAAAACATCATCCAATATTACTCAACATCACTCAACATCACAATAAGTTTTGTATTGGTTCACATATCCAATGAGGTGTATTCGTTCCTTTCTCTTCTTCTCTCTCTCTTACCCAGCTTTTATATGTTCTTATTTTAGATATGATGTATTTAGTAAGAACTAATCTACTCTTTATTTTATTTTATAAATTTACACTTCACAACATGTTCTTTATGTACACCCAGCGTCACACAGCTTCTTGAGCTTCACACTAGCAGGTAAGTTTAGGTATGCTTTCTATTTTCTTCTATCCTAGTATTTCACTTTGATGCATCACTAGAATAAAGAGGGAGTAAATATAGTCATTAAAAATGTGAAAAATTGTAACTTGAGTGTGGCTTGTGACACCCAACCAATAGGTCCCTCTTGCTTGCTCTCATAACCCTTCTAGGCACCTTTTCACTAATTTCTAGTCATCCATAGCCTTCTAGGTCCTGATTCGACCTCCTCTAAATGGCATTTTTAGTAACATTTGCATCCTCTTAGGTCTCATTCCTTCAGGGCTATAACGATAGACCCTAAAGTGTCTATTTTTGGTGCTCCTATCCAAGTGCATTTTTACCTTTAATGATCAGTTCTTTCTAGTTCCTATTCCTCTTTTTATCAGTCTAACATGAATACATTCGACCCATAACCAATAGATCTCTATAAAAACCCATTAAATTTTCCTCTAGAAGGGGTTGGCAAATATCACAAAGCATGCAAGAGTACAAGTAAGACTACCAAGGTAATCTTCCCTATTCTCTACATACAACTAGCCAATACTACTACAAGCTTATTCTAATTCTTACACTAATCCATAGCTACCTCAAACACATTCAATTTACCATTTTGCATATTCATACACACTATTGCATAAAGCACATGAAGTGGGACAACTACATATGGCTTGATCCTTCTTCGAAGTATTTTTATATAGGTAGTGTGCCTACACAAGGGGTGTGGATACACGTTCAATGTATCTTACACATACTAACCTCCCATCTTTTCCAAAATTTGTTAAATCATAATGGAGTCTAGGGTTTAAAGATTAAATCAACTCTACGAGGAGTTTTGCAAACATCTAATAGTCAAAATTTCATAGGAAGGCCCACACAAACAATGAACAAAATGTAGAAAGCTCAAGTCTCTTAGACGACAATGACAGAAGAGGATTATAGCACTAGACCCTAGGGTGTCGTATTTTGGTGCTTTTATCTAATCATAAAATGAAGGCCATATCCTGATTTATGAGTGTCCCAGTCTTACATAGTGAATTCTAGATCCTACAATAATCATCTCAGTTAGTTTTTTGCTAAGTCTTATTTTCTCTCCCTTATTAATATTTTCAGAAAGATTCAAATTACAATGAATTTGTACAAATTAATAATTTAATTATTGCATATTTATTTATTGATTTTATTACTCCAAACCTTTAACTAAATTAGATAAAGTATACCAATATTCCCAAAATTATTAGATCACTCTCACCATAGATTTTTTTGTTTAAGAATTATATTAAACTAATATTATTTAAATTGGAGAAATTTATATTTTCATATTTACCTTTTTATGCAAAAATCACTTGGATCTATTTATCTACAAAGATTAATATATTATTATTAATACATGTATTTGTTAAATTTAATAACATAAATCTTCACAATAAAATAAGTAAAGTGAACAAATTTGAAAATGGATTTATATATTGTATATTCTAGTAGTAAAGAATGGCCTACTAATAATATATTAGACTAACATAGGATCCTTAAGTTACTCTTACCATAATAGACAAACTATATTTTAAATGGCTACTGCAATGAATCAATTATTTTGTAATTATTATATGATAAGTGCCACAAATGATCTAGTTGTCTTTAGTTATTAATGAATGATTAACTTGGGGAAATTTAGTTTGAGTGAATATTAAATACCAAACACTAATATATTTTGTTACCTGGTATCTATTTAACATATCATTTCCCCAACACCTTCAGAGATGTTAACCATTAAGTATAGAATCCAAGCCACATAGACCCTACGTCAATACGTAGGAGTGAATCTATGTCTATAGGGATTCATGGTTGATTGCTAAGAATATTTTTAAATGCGTTTATATAATGATTGGTAGCCCTCGTATTCGGTGGTCCTTAGCCATTCCACGAAATAGGATACATAGTTTTTTGATAGAAGAGGTCGTATATAAGTATGAGAGAGTGAAATCTCAAGAATTTAAATCGTGAACTTGCAATTCAGGGTTGGGTTATTCATAGTGATTCAAAGGATAAAATCCATTCTATGTAAATTCTATATCCTTTTTATGCATTGTGTATCTTTTTTATGCCGGAGGCGTTCTATATGAAGTGGTATCATAAATTCATCTCGGATATGACGGGGAAAACTAAAGTATTTTTTGGTTCACTATTCTGCTGTCACGTTGGGGTATGGCTTATCTGCTGGAGAGTCACATCTGGGGGCCATGTTTTTGTGGACAGTCATGGCCGGTGGTTTTTGACTTTGGTTGCGTGGGTGATACAGAGCAGTGGCGGCAGGGGTTTAGATTTCTCGCGAAGGGCTTGTGGAGGGAGCCGCGAGGGGCCTGGGCACAGTATTTGAAGCTGTGTCTTGTCTTGTGAAGCCCATTAGGGATGTGTAGAGGATCGGTGACCTGAAGAGGCGTGCCAGAATTTGTAAGGGCCATTGGACAACGCAGAGTTAGGAAGGCCCATCGGGCCACAAGAATGAGAAGCCACGAAACCTGAATCAGAGGGCAACACTTCGCCTTCTACAAGAAAATCTTGCGTACATGCCTTAAACAAAAGCCAAATATGGTACCCTCTTGCTTAATATCCAACCATATGTAATTCAGAGTTTTTTTCAATGTTCTGTTATTATTTTTTTGGGTCATAGCTGTAGCCCTAAATCTCTGTTTTTCCAGTTGGGTTTGCAGGAAAAGAGTGCAACATCAAACCCATCTGAAGAAATCACACGGAAAGAAATCCATGACCATGAATCACATGGCCTGGATGAAACCATGCCATAACACTGCACCTGGAGATGTGAAAGGACCAGGTATTCTGCAGAGAATTAAAGAGGAGATCCAAGCTCTCTTTCAAACCATATTCTCAAAGGAAAAATCAAACCCATATGAAGATTTTGTCAAATAATGTTGCTAGATTTTCAGGATATATTTGTGTTTTGCATTATTGCAATGAACTTGGCATGTATTTGTTTATTTTTTTATTTTTTTGGACGACTTTAATGGATTTTTGGGTGGAAGTTGTAAGAGATATTTGATTTCTGCTTCCCCAAGAATTATTATTTGTTTTTTTTGGAAGTCTCATGGCTTCTGTTAATCAATATGTTTCGGGCGACCAACAAAATAAAAAGCATTTAAAAAAAAAAGGTGTATTAGGGTTTCAATCCAGTTTCCCTGTAAGTTGAATTGATTTTGACATTGGTTTGTTTTTTTTTTTTTTTTTTTTTGGGACTACCCTGATGAGTTTTTGGTTGGCAAACACAAGTGATATTTGATTTCATGCTTCGCCAATTATGATTTTTGATCTTTTGTAGTCGCATGGCTTCTGTTAGTCAATACGTTTATCTGAATCAGTGACGACAGAAAAGAACATTTATTAAACGAAAGGTCTATAAGGTTTTCAAACCACTTTCTGTGTTAATCGAATTGTTTCAAGACACAAGATGGAAATGATAACCTGTTCTAGAAAACTCTATGAAGGTTATTTTGAGGAACTTCACTGTCTGTAAATGCAGAAACTATAGAAATTTATAATTTTCTTTTAATTATTTTTTGTATTTTCATGTCTTGCCGGTGTGGTGTTTAATGAGGAAAACATGGAAATATTTTGAAAGTAAAACAGCTTTCCTATATTAGATTATTATATTTTTGGAAAAAGAATTTGTATATGCTCTCCATGTTCATAGTGTCTTATATTCTGAAGCTTGTTCTTTAATGTTTTTCAGATTTCAAAGAACAGTTGCGCGAGATGTATATGCGATGTAAAATTTTGCATACTTGTACCGTTTGCAAGAAACTTAAAACCGCCAAATTTAGATAAACAGAAAAACAATATTATTTTTGGTGTGAGACATGTCTCAGTATATTTATTACTTTATATTGTATTCTATTGTTAACATTCCATGGCGGCAAGTTCTAGAAAAGAAATTTTGAATGCCTTGTGCACAACTTGTTTTGTAAATATACTTAGCTGTAATCTTGCAGAATTTGTTTCTTTCCTACTCTTATACAAACGTTATCATTTGCTCAATGGTGCCAAGACAGAATTGAAAATTGCATCATAATGGCAGCTTACTTGTTATATTGTTCAAAAATAAACCAGGTTTGGCACAATAGCTGCATTGATGTTTGTCAAATAGTGGTCCGTAGTTGAGTACCCATAAAGTCACATCTCTTCTGTGGAAAACCCAGTACAGGCCATAAGGCCACGGCAAATTTTGTGAATTCTGTGCTTGGAGCTGGTTGGATTATATCTGTGAGAATTTGGGCTTTATATACATTTGTTCAGATTCTGCTGTTGTTCATGAATACCTTTTTTCGGGTTTTCCGTAATTGTGATCATTCAATCTCCAACAGAAGTATTACGTTATATTAGCTAGAATAAATTCAGATTATGTTATTACCAAATGTTTACATATCAGCTATAAAGAAAATATTGTTTGGGTATAATAATAAGGATATATTGTTTCTCTAGGACGGAACGTTTTAAATACGCTTTGTACTGTTGGTGACAGTTAGCTTATCAATCGAGTTTATTCTGAAATAAGATAAATTAGCATATCTTATTATGATGGGGCACTTGTTTCTTAAATGTTTTACTGTTAAGTATTTGTGAAAATCATCATCTCCGATCTTTTTGTTTACCAAATATATATATATATATATACATATATATATATATATATACATATATATATATATATATATACACACATATATATATATATACACACGAAAGAACTAAAATCCTTATTATGGGAGGTTCCTCTCCTTCAGTATGATTAACTTTAAGCAAACAATGAAGGACGAACATTAATTGCTACCATATTTCCTTCCACTTGCCAAGACACATCAGTCTTCCATCCAATAGAGCTCTCTGTTTATATTATTAGCTTTGTTCTTACTTGTAAATCAGAGGAACTATAAAGCTCGGAGAAAAATGGTTAGAATTCAAGAAAAACACGATGGAAATAGACTGCCTCTAGTTAAAGTGAAGATACTTTTATATTTGTGCTATCATCTGAACGTGGTTCACACTCCTTTTCCTACCCTAGGGCCCAAGCATATATGGACCTATGAAGAGCTTAATGATTTTTTGCAAGGTAATCATTATGTTATTAACCATTTAAAGAAATAAGAGCTTAATGATTTTTTGCAAGGTAATCATTATGTTATTAACCATTTAAAGAAATATCGAATGTGTGTAATTGCATCAATAAACTTGGAGGTAATGTAAATAGCAAGGTAATCATTATATCTAATGATCACCAAGAAAATGTGGAACGTTTGTGTATAATAATTATAGATGACAGTTCTGTTGTCTATGCTTTCTTTAAATTGGCATAAGTACATGTACATAATGAAGTGAATGTAAATAGACATAAGTGGAAAAGCCAACAATTTGGAAATATGATTAGAAGACGAACAATCATGATACATTCTTAGAGATTTGCAAATGAGCAATGATTGGTGAATGTGTGAAAATAGTTTGCCTCTAGACTAACATTATTCCATCATTAGATGGTATATCTCCATACATATGGGCAGAAAGAATTAACTGCCACAATTTAAGTTCATAGTCACATTTTAGATCAATTAACAATTGCGTTAATTTTCCACTGCATGTCATTCGTTGTATCATTGTGTATAGGAAAGTTGCTCATGCAGGATCAAAATTAGGTGTTGCTGCCATGGCAATCCTTGCAGAGAACTATTCTTATTACATGGATGAACAACTCAAGAAATGCCACATATTCCGATGATAGTGTAAGTTATTTATTTTGTGCACAAGCTATGACTAATGCTATCAAACATTGTTAAACACTATTTTATATATTTGATTTTGATGCTATCAAACACTATTGACCATATTAGTGATTCAAAGAGTAGAATGACCACTCCCATCTTGGATGTGGACGTGAATATAGTTGATCATAATAACCCAAAAAACTTAGATAGGTCGATGGTATCATTGAGTATGAGATTTGGTAGCATGGAGGCAGACTCATTCGCAACATAAATGCATATTTGAAGAGCCATGTTCACTAGTTGAGTTTGTTCAAATCCTCAACCAATGGAAACAATAGTAATCGGATCATGGCAGTTGAGTTTGAGTTTAATAGTATCATTCTGAGGTAATTTGCATCTCTTGACGCTAAGAAAATCAACTTGTAAAGTGGCTACAACTTAAAAGCACGGATTCAACTCCTTTAATGTCTATTACATTTGTAATCCCATCACAAAAAATGGAGGGCAAACTAATTAGGGTCTAAATTAGCATGCAAGGATTTTGTCTATGTGATGGCATACATTCTTCATGGAAATAGATAACCTCTTTTCCTAATCACTATGTTAAAACTTCAACACCCCAATTTTGATCAAGGGAACTATGTATTAGGTGGTTCAAGAACCTAATATATTAGGGTCAGAGCAATTATAGGTGATCGAGTTAAAAACCCATGAGCAAATATTCATGTGGTAGGGAGGGTTGGTAGGTTTAATTCTCAAACATTAAGGGTTGCTGACATCATACACTTAAAAGGGGAATATACACAAGAAATAAAACACTTACACATTCCTTATGTCATAATCTTTCATTGAGCCAGAGTATGGCCCATTCATCAAATCTAGGAAAAACCATCTACCAATCATCAAGTTCAAAACATGCCTCCAGAGATGCAAGAAAGAAAATGAATCTAAGGACAATATGAGCCAACCAATCCAATCTCCAAACAAAGACCAACCTACAATGAAGAAAACTCAATGGGGAGATGAATTCCAATGAGCATATGCATGAAAAAGAAGGCACGAACTCAAAAAAAATAATCAGGAAGGATTTCAAATTTCTTTAAGGATGATATGGGGTAGAAGAGATGGGATAAATACAAGGAAACCTAGTGGACACAAACACAACCCCTATAATAATATCTTAAGGAGCATGCCCTATAAATGAAATTAGCCACAAAACTAAGAAATCCAAAAAGTAAGGCGAATGAACACCTAGAGTTCACCTCCATTATGAACACCTCCAAATCTACACCTAGGAAAATAAACATCAAGAGAAAACCCAAACCATCAGTAGGAGATAGCCCCATAGTATTATTACATGCCAATAAGAGAAGGGGAGTGAGGTGAAATTTATCTGTAAGTTGTAGCAACAGACAAAATATAGTCTAAATTAATAGGAGATGTGCAAGTAGATCAACAAATGTTTATGGTGTGGCATTTGGGCATTAAACTTTACTTTTCATTTTAGGCAAAATATTCTTGAGCCAATCAAGCTACTGTGTATAAGAGTGATGGTAGAACCATCAATATTTTTCCAAGACCTCTCTCTATGAATACTTCTTCTATTCTTTCTCCTTCCAGACCCTCTACCTCTTCTTCCAGGAGAGTAGTAAAAACAGGTCACATCTTGATAGAAGATGAAGAGACCAACCAAGGACTTGATCTAAAAGACTAGTTACCTTACACTTTAATGAATCTTCAAAGGGAAGATAAACTAGAATTCTATACAGAAAATAAGGTCAGTCTATATAGAGGTGGAAGGTGGCCTCCACATAAAGGTATGTACAAGCAGCCAGAAGGATTTGTCCAGTATTTTTCTACGGCATCCCAAGGAGATGTTGAACCATAAAATGAGTTCAAGCATAGGAACTATATTTCTAGATTTAATTCTCATCTCTCTAAAAATTTTGATGACCTTTGTAAATATGTTTTGTACATCATAAATAGTTTAGATAAATTAATTATTCTTGAAGAAAATACCAACCAAATAAGTACAAATATACAAAATCAGTTGTCTTCTTTTGATACTAAATTGGCAGTACTTGATGACAGCCTTGACTGGTTAGTCAAACAAGATCAGGAAGCTGAAGCACAAGCCCTGGCCCTAAAATATGAGGTTAATTTTGGTTCTAGTTTCAAGCCTCATAAGAAACATGCCAGTACTTATTTGATGCAAAGGACCCATGTCCAACTCCAGCCATGGTACATGAATATAGATGATCTACTAAATCCATTAAATGAGATATTTACCTAGTGTAACTCCATGCGAGTTATTATAGTCAATGCTCATTTAGATCCAATTGATAATAAAGTCTTCGATTCAAAATTATTTTGGGGTATTTTTACCCAATGGTGGGATTCAATGACCAAAAATGAAGTACACGAGCGTGTTAATCATCAGCCTGATCCACTAGCTGCATTATATTTATTATTAATAAATGAGTTTGCTCCTCCAGTCAGCAACAGAGAACTAGAATCAAAGAAATGGCTTCTTAAGATGGAGCTCTGTGATCTTAAACAATTTGATGTTTTTGCCAAAAAATTCAGAGAATTGACATATCAAAGCAAAAGCTTTAGATCTACTGAGATTAAGTTAAAATTTTTGCATTCTTTGCCTTATAATCTAATTGATAAAGTCATTGCTTACATAGATCTTAAAAGTCTAACCATTGAAAATCTATCTCTTTCTAATGTTATTGAATTTGCCAAACAATAGGCCATGCAATTATTCTTTGAGACTAAAACTATCCAGAAGCTCACTAAGCATCAAGCATCCCAAATCGCTCATGTTTTCCCTAAAATAGCCCCCTTTGATTGTAGGCCATTTGTTTAAATTCACAAGCAGCAAAAGAAGCACCGCCTCCATCTTTCACTTAAGCCTCATTCTTTTCCCATAGACATTCATATGCTCCTCCTCAACATTTTCTTAAGAAACACCGTACTCCACATCCTCAAGCCAAGCAGCCTATTTGCTATATTTGTAGAAAATTTGGCCATATTGCCCCACAATGCCATTGTAAAAACCCTGATGTCAAAGCCATTTTCACCTCCAATGCAGTCGCATGGTGGGATATAGTCAATTCTGATGAAGATATTTACCTCTAGGATGACATCTATGAACTAATTCTATATGATCTCCATGTTGAAGACTTTGAAGATGATGAAGATACAAATGCTCTTGAATCATTAGTCAATGATTTGGAGTAACCACTCACTAATATGTAATAGCCCTAACATCATGACTACTCATAGCTTCCATATGAAGCACATGGCAACTAGTCTCGTCACCACCAAGAAGTCCCAAAATGAGACATTTGACCAAGTACTAGAGGACATAAAAGGAGACAAGAAACTACTAGAGGGATACAACCCTCTATGCCTAGGATACCACTAACCTTGCAAAGGCCCCAGCATCCTCCTTTAAAATTTCATATCTCTTTCAAGCCCAGTACCTTTTAGATGAAGAATAAATTCACCATTATAGAACATCCAAGAGAAATACCAGCACTAATAATAGAGCCATAGTGGGATATTCTATTACCCACACCAAAAAAAGAAGAAAAGGATGAAGAATTAGAAAACTCTTTCTACTTAGACCAAGATTACTATCAAGGTGAATGCAGTAACCTTAGAGAAGAAGAAGTCATCTACTCTGAGCAAGCTACTATATAAGACCCAGGGAGACAAAAATTGGTATGTACTAATATTCCTCCCTTAGAAATACCACAACCAACTTACCTTATTCAGCTGATTAACGGAAATTTTGCCCAATTCACAACCTTAGAAATAAATGGTAGAATAGTAGATACATAAATAGATATAGAAGCTTCTCTCTCATTTGCAAAATGTCAAATCATCAATGATTGGAATACATTAGATGATACTTTAGCTTACAAGAGTCTAAATGTCTAAGGGAATAGTTTTGTACGTAACATGTATAAACACTAGCAATCCCTTCGGATCCAAAATAATATCTTTGAGTGTAATTTCTTTGTCTTAGATAGGATGCCTGTAGATATTCTTCTAGGTGGTGCTTTTATTAACAGAGACTCACCTTATGGATCAAACACTAAGAGTATCATGTTCACTATAGACATTGAAAGGCTAAGGATTCCTCGCCTTATCTATGCAACTTAGCAATTCCCAAGCTCAATGACCAAGACACCTAAACCAATAATTCCTATTGAAATCTAAGTTATAGGAGAAAAGATTAAAACCACTATCTATTCTGACAACCCTCAGCAGTTTTGGTCCAAATATATACCTGAGATGGACATTAAGCTCATTGAAGTAAAACATATGAAAATTTGAAAAAATATCCCAACTCCAGCACAAAGTTAGAATGATACGGAACTAGAGATCAAAGAATTAGAAAGTAATGGTTTTATAGAAAAATCAACCTCTCCTTATTGTTGTTATGCTTTCATGGTAAACAAGCATTTAGAACATAAAAGAGGAAAGAAAAGAATGGTCATCAACTACAAACCATTGAATGCCATTACTCAACCATTTCCATATCATATTCCTGATAAAATCTATCTCTTGGAAAAAGTAGCAGCATTAAATATTTCTCTCAGTTTGAATTTAAATTAGGGTTTTATCAGATCAGGGTCAAAGAAGTTGACAAAAAAAAGATAGTGTTCAACTACCCATATGGCCATTATCAATGGACTATTATGCCATTTAGTTTAATGAATGCCCCAGCATTTTATCAAGCCCATATGGATAAGATTTTCCAAGGCACTTCAAATTTTTTGTGTGTATATATTGATGACATCTTAATTTTTAGTAACTCTCTTACTAAACATTACTCACATCTCAATAAATTTCTTAAGCTGCCAGAAGATGCAAGAATTATCTTATCAGATACAAAAATTCAGCTCTGCAAGATTGAATGCAATTTTCTTGGAATGGTTATCCAAGATTAAAAACTGCAAATCCTGCCACACATCAAAGAAAAGGTCATTAGTTTTCCAAAAAAGCTTGACAAGCCAAGGCTTCAAGCCTTTCTGGGATTCTTGAATTATTTAAATAGCTTTTATCCTATCTCTAGTGAAGATAGGTTTATACTCCAAGAAATTCTATAAAAAAATAAATAATTCCAATGGAAGGATGAACACACCACCACTATCAAAAAAATCAAATCAAAGGTGGTTTTGTTTCCAGAGCTTAATATCCCAAAATAAGATCAACTTTTGGTTTACATTGATGCCTCCGACATTGCATGGAAAGGAGTACTTATTTGTATATATGAAAATAAAGAATTCATTTTTGAATTCTCTAGTGGAGTGTTTAGTATAGATGTTCTCAAATGGATCTCTTCTAATAAAGATATTTACGCTATAAAGAAATATCTAGAGAAGTTTATGTTATAACTTTTGCATCTGCCTCACTTTGTTGTAAAAATTGACTGTACTAGATTTATGACCTTTAGGGAAAAATATCATGGTCAAAAAGATGGTTACGGTAAATATATTAGATGGTAGGCTTTCTTTAACTAGTTTAACTTCTCTATAGAACATATTAAAGGTACTAATAATATTACAATAGACTGGCTCAGTAGAAATCTACCTACTACATTGATGAATCAACCCATTCCTGGTTTTAATTTATCCAAAATCTATAACCAAGGATTTACATTTATGAATATTCTTGTCCAAAGAAAATCCTCAGAGAAGGGTTGCATCCGAGATACACCTAGATTTCTTATGCAGCAAGATAAGATCTCCAGATGTCTTCAGCAACTTTTATTCAAGCAAACCATCAGCAAAACACTGGTGTAATCACTATCAAAAGATTAAATAGTGAATTCTTATTTCACCAGTTTATTGAATTATTAAAATGTCCTCTATGGACATGGATGATTAAAATAAGGTCTCAGCATAATGAACACTTGTATAAGTGGATAGGAAGGTATGGTCCTCACCGTATCCATGAAGAAGAAGACCATGATCAAGACACTTTTATTCATACAATCATCCGAAGATAGCTAGAATGGGAATCATATTTATAAATCAATCCTCAATGTCATGCATGTGAAGCTAGACCCTAGCACAAACATCTTTCTAGTACCTTCCAGCTAAGGTGTATTTTTCAGCCAATAAGTGAAGATGACTTGCTGATTAAAGAGAAAGCAATGTTGGACCCACTAAGCAAGACATCCTCATCAAGCATGTCCAATAGTATTTCACTGTAGATTACTTTTGAGCTGTAAAGCATGATGGGACATGACACCACCTTGGCAAAGATTCCAGGTAGGACCTCCCAAATGCTATATATAAGACTCTCTTCTATTGAGTTATCATCAAAAATATTTCTAAGCTTTAGAAATCTAGTAGATTTTTTCAAAGAGTATGCTCTTCTCTTTCCTTTTTGAAGGATCCTGAGAATTAGAAATTTGAGTAAATATTTGTAAGAGTGTAATAGTAATTTGAGTGATAAGTGAAGCCATAACCATTTGGACCCTACCTACTGTCACGGGTTTTCTTGTAACAACTGCTATCAGGAGAGGGAGCATTTGTTGACATATTTCTTATACCAATGAAGCCATAGCCATTCAGCCCCTACCTACTATCATGAGTTTTATTGTAATAATTGCTATCAGGAGAGGGAGCCTCTGTTGACATATTGCTTATTGGTATCACAACCAGTAGTGATCTTCTATTATATACATCTGTAAGAATTTCTTGTAAGAATTTTTAAACTTCCTTGCTTTGAAGAATTCTTTGGAAAAATTATTGCATTGAGTCCCTGGCCATTATTAATTGTCATAGGCCCTTTTTACTCTGCATCTTTGTTTTCTTGCCCAAAATTTTCTCACTTACTAGAACCTTAATCGCTTATCAATTCTCTTATCTGATGTCTTGATATTGAAATTAGAAGGAATGTATGAATCTAAATTAGAAGGAATGTATGAGCTCCCTCCTTTTGTTATATAACAATTATCTGATTGTCCTAATATTGAAATTATAGAAGAAAATCTTGAAAAAGAAAATATCTTGTATAAACCTCCAGCTATTAAGGCTTCACATGTCTATAATAAATATGAGCTTTTAAAGTCTAAGTTTGCCTATAAGTCTACTTATTTATCTTTTGTTAAATGAAGAATCAAATTTATTGAACTCACCTTGAGTTATAATCCCAAAAGAAATTTCCAAACAAATTTATTGTCTTTATTACTTGACCCAGAGATCAACTATATCAGATCTCATGAAGATGTCAAGTTTGTCAATTTAGGTCTTATCCATATACATATTACTCCATTGATTCCTAGTAATATCAAGCCTGTTATCTACCTAGCTTTGTGTGATAGATGCCAAGTCAATTTTAAACATGCTTGTCAATTATCTAGTCTTAGCCGCTTAAATGATGAAGTCATTTTTTTTGAGTTTTGTCCAAACCTCTCTATTGTAGTTCATGATCGAGGATGTAAAGAAGTAAAATTTGGATCATTAGATTGTTGGGGTTTGTTTACCTCTCTATTTGGATTAGAAATGTCTGGAGAGTTTAAATATGCCTCTATAAATATTTTTTTTGTGTATAGTATGATAAATACTAACCACCCAAATATCTTAGAAAATATACATTTTGCCCACAAACTCAGTGGAACTATCCAATTAAAGAAAGGCCATATAGAGTCTATAGAAATCCCATCAGATTAGAAGCTTGATTGGCTCAAGAATATTTCACCTAAAATGAAAATTCAAGCTTTTGTGCATAAGAGTGATGGTAGAACCATCAATATTATTCCAAGATCTCTTTCTGTGAATACTTCTATTCTTTCTCCTTCAAGATCCTCTACCTCTTCCTCTAGGAGAGCAGTAAAAATAGGTCACATCTTGATAGAAGATGAAGAGATAAACCAAGGACCTAATCCAAAAGACCAATTACCTTACACTTTAATGAATCTTTTAAGGGAAGATAAACTAGAATTCTATACAGAAAATAAGGTCAATCTGTATAGAGGTGGAAGGTGGCCTCCACTTAAAGGAATGTACAAGCAGTCACAAGGACTTGTCCAATATTTTTGTATAGCATTCCAAGGAGATGTTGAACCATCAAATGAGTTCAAGCATAGGAACTATATTTCTAGATTTAATTCTCATCTCTTTGAAAATTTTGATGACCTTTGTAAAGATTTTTTATACATCAGAAATAGTTTAGATAAACTAACTATTTTTGAAGACAATACCAACCAAATCTGTACAAATATGCAAAATCAGTTGTCTTCTATTGATACTAAATTAGCACCACTTGATGAGAGCCTTAACTGGTTAGTCAAGCAAGATCATGAAGTCGAAGCATAAGCCCTGGCCCTAACATATGAGGTTAATTTTGGTTCGAGTTTCAAGCAACGTAAGAAACACCCCAATAATTCTTTGATACAAAGGACTCATGTCCAACTCTAGCCATGGTATCTAAATATAGATGATCTACTAAATCCATTAAATGAGATATCTGCTTGGTGTAATTCTATGCAAGTTATTACAGTCAATACTCATTTAGATCCAATCATTACTACAGTCTTTGCTTCAAAATTATTTAGGGGTATTGTTACCCAATGGTGGGATTCAATGACCAAAAATGAACAATATGAACATGTTAATCATCAACCTAATCCACTAGTTGCATTATACTATTTATTAATAAATGATTTTGTTCCTCTAATCGGCAACAGAGAACTAGAATCAAAGAAATGACTTCTTAAGATGGAGCTTTGTGATCTTACAATTTGATGCTTTTTGTCAAACAATTCAGAGAATTGGCATATGAAAGCAAAAGCTTTGGATCTATTGAGATTAAATTAAAAATTTTGCATGATTTGCCTTATAATCTAATTCATAAAGTCATTGCTTACATAGATCTCAAAAATCTAACCATTGAAGATCTATCTCTTTTTAATGTTATTGACTTTGCCAAACAACAGGTCATATAATTAGTCTCTGAGACTAAAACTATCCAAAAACTCACTAAGCATCAAGCATCCCAAATTGTTCATGTTTTCCCTAAAATAGCCCCCTTTGGCTGAAGGCCATTTGTTCAAACTCGCAAGCAGAAAAAGAAGTGCCACCCCCATCTTTCATTTAAGCACCACTTTTTTCCCCATAGACATTCATATGCTCCTCCTCAGCATTTTCTTAAGAAATAGTGTACTCCACATCCTCAATCCAGGCAACCTATTTATTATGTTTGCAAAAAATTTGGCCATATTCCCTCACAATGCCATTATAAAAACCCTATTGTCAAAGCCATTTTCACCTCCAACGCAGCCGTGTGGTGGGATATAGTCGATTCTGATGAAGATCTTTACCTCTAGGATGACATCTATGAACCAATTATAGATGACCTCTCCACTGAAGACATTAAAGATGATAAAGATGCAGATGGTCTTGAATCATTAGCCAATGTTTTGAAGCAACTGCTCATAGATATGCAATGGCCCTAGCATCATGACTACTCACAACTTCCATATGAAGCACATGGAAACTAGTCTCATCAGCACCAAGAAGTCCCAGAATGAGATATTCAATAAAGGACTAGAGGACATAACAAGAGAAAAGAAACTACTAGAGGGAGACGACTCTCTATGCCTAGGATACCACTAACTTTGCAAAGGCTCTAGCCTCTTTCTTTGCAATTTTAGAGCTCTTTCAAGCTCAGTACCTTTTGTATGAGGAATAAATTCACCAGTATAGAACCTCTAAGATGAATACCAACACTGAAAATAGAGCCACAGTGGGATATTCCATTACTAACACCAATAAAAGAAGAAAATAATGAAGAAGTAGAAATCTCTTTCTACATAGACCCAAATTACTGTCAAGGTGAATACAATAACCTTAGAAAATAAGAAGAAGTCATCATCTACTCTGAGCAAGCTATTGTACAAGACCTAAGGAAATAAAAATTGGTATGTACTAATATTCCTCCCTTAGAAATACCACAGCCAACTTACCTTAATCAGTTGATTAATGGTAAGTTTGCCCAATTCATAACCTTAGAAATAAATGGTAGACTAGTAGATGCACAAAAAGATAGAAGAGCTTCTCTCTCATTTGAAAAATCTCAAATCATATGAAGATTGAGAAAAAATCCCAATTCTACCACAGGATTACAATGATATAGAACTACAGATCAAAGAATTAGAAAGTAATAGTTTTATAGAAAAATGAACCTCTCCTTACTGTTGTTATGCTTTCATGGTAAACAAGCATTCAGAATAAAAAAGAGGAAAGAAAAGAATGGTCATCAACTACAGACCATTCAATGCCATTACTCAACCATTTCCATATCCTATTCCTGATAAAAACTATCTCCTGGAGAAAGTAGCAGCATGTAAATATTTCTCCTAGTTTGAATTCAAAATAGGCTTTTATCAGATCAGGGTCAAAGAAATCGATAGAGAAATGATAGCATTTAGCTACCCATTCGGCCATTCAGTTTAATGAATACCCCAACATTTTATCAAGCCCATATGGATAACATTTTACAAGGCACTTCAAATTTTGTGTGTGTATATATTGATGACATCTTAATTTTTAGTAACTCTCTTACTGACCATTACTTCCATCTCACTAAATTTCTTAAGTTGGTAAAAAATGCAAGAATTGTCTTATTAGATACAAAAATTCAGCTCTGCAAGACGTAATGCAATTTTCTTAGAATGGTTATCCAAGATTCGAAACTACAAATCCTGCCACACATCAAAGAAAAGGTCATCAATTTTCCAAAAATCTTGACAAACCAAGGCTTCAAGCCTTTTTGAGATTATTGAATTATTTAAGTAGCTTTTATAGTATTTATAGTGAAGACAAGTTTATACTCCAAGAACTTCTCTAAAAAAAGAAAGCATTCCAATAGAAGGATGAACACACCACCACTATCCAAAAAATCAAATCAAAGGTGACTTTGCTTCCAGAGCTTCATATCCCAAAATCATATCAACTTCTGATTTACACTGATGCCACTGACATTGCATGGGGAGGAGTACTTGTTTGTATATATGAAAATAAAGAATTAATTTGTGAATTCTCTACTGGATTGTTCAATACAGATGTTCTCAAATGGATCTCTTCTGATAAAGGGATTTACGTTGTAAAGCAATGCCTAGAGAATTTTATGTTAAAACTTTTGCGTCTGCCTCACTTTGTTGTAAAAAATGATTGTACTAGATTTATGACCTTTAGGGAAAAATATTATGGTCAGAAAGATGGTCACGGTAAATATATTATATGGCAGGGTTTATTTAACCAGTTTAACATCTCTGTAGAACATATTAAAGATACTAATAATATTATAGCAAACTAGCTTAGTAGAAATATGCCTTCTATGTTGATGCATCAACTCATTCTTGGTTTTAATTTAACTAGAATATATAACCAAGGATTTGTTTCTATGAATATTCTTGTCCAAGAACAAATCCTCAGAGAAGGGTTGCATCCGAGATATACCAAGATTTCCCATGCAGCAGGACAAGATCTGCAGATGTCTTCAGCAGCTTCTATTCAAGCAAACCATCATCAAAACACTGGTGTAATCACTATCAAAAGATTAAATAGTGAATTAATATTTCACTAGTTTACTGAATTATTAAAATGTCCTCCATGGACATAACTAATTAAAATAAGGTCTCAACATAATGAATGAATGTATAGGTGGATAGCAATATACGGTCTTCATCGTATCCATGAAGAAGAAGACCATGATCAAGACCCTATTGTTCATATAATCATCCGAAGATAGATAGAATGGGAATCATATTTCTACATCAATCCTTTTTGTCATGCATGTGAAGCTAGACCCCAGCACTGGGATCTTTCCAATATCTTCCAGCTAAGGTGTCTTTTTTAGCCAATAGTTGTAGATGACTTGCTAACTGAAGTGGAAGCAAAGTTGGACCCACCAAGCTAGATATCTTAATCAAGCATGTCCAACATCATTTCACTGTAGATTATTTTTGAGCTGTAAAGCATGTTGGACATGACACCACCTTGGCAAAGATTCCAGGTAGGACCTCCCAAATGCTATAAATAAGACTCTTTTCTATTGAGTGATCATCAAAAAAAATTCTAAGCTTTAGCAATCTAGTAGCATTGTTCAAAGAGTATGCTCTTCTCTTTCCTTGTTTGAAGGATTCTGAGAGTCTAAAATTTGAACAAATATTTGTAAGAGTGTAATAGTAATTTGAATGATAATAGTGAAGTCGTAGCCATTCGGCCCCTGCCTACTATCGTGGGTTTTCTTGTAACAACTATTATCAAGAGAGGGAGCATCTATTGATGTATTGCTTATTGTAATTTGAGTGATAATAGTGAAGCCATAGCCATTCGACCCCTGCCTACTGTCATGGGTTTTCTTATAACAACTGTTATCAAGAGAGAGCATCTATTGATGTATTGCTTAATGGTATAAGAGCCAACAGTGATCTTCTATTGTATACATCTATAAGAATTTATTCTAAGACTTTTTAAGCTTCCTTGCTTTAAAGAATTATTTGGTAAAATTATTGCATTGGGTCCTTGGCCATTATTAATTGTCATACGCCCTTTTTATTCTGCATCTTTATTTCCCTGCCCAAAATTTTCTCGCTTACTAGAACCTTAATATCTTATCAATATAATTTGGTAAATCCCAGATGTCTTTCAAAGTAGAAATTCTTAATGAATTTGAATTATAAGTAATTTATGAACTCCCTCCTTTTGTTCCAGAACAATTATATGATTATCTTGATATTAAAATTATAGAAGAAAATCTTGAAAAAGAAAATAGCTTGTATAAACCTCCAACTATTAAGGCTTCACATGTCTATAAAAAAATTGAGCTTTTAAAGTCTGAGTTTGCTTATAAGTATACTTATTTATCTTTTTTTAAACCAAAAATCAAATCTGTTGAACTCGCCTTGAGTTATAATCCCAAAACAAAATTTCAAACAAATTTATTGTCTTTATCACCTGAACTAGAGATCAACTATATTAGATCACATGAAGATGTCAAGTTTGTCCATTTTGGTCTTATTTGTATACATATTACTCCATTGATTCCCAGTAATATCAAGCATGTTATCTACCTAGCTTTGTGTGATAGATGCCAAGTCAATTTTAAACATGCCTATAAATTATCTAGTCTTGGCCGCTTAAATGATGAAGTCATTTGTTTTGAGTTTTGTCCAAACCTCTCTATTGCAGTCCACGATCGAGGATGTAAAGAAGTAAAATTTGGATCATTAGATTGTTAGGGTTTGTTTACCTCTCTATTTGGTTTAGAAATGTTTGGAGATTTTAAATATGCCTATATAAATATTTCTATTGTGTATAGTATGACAAATACTAACCACCCAAAGATCTTAGAAAATCTACCTTATGCTTGCAGACTCAGTGGAACTATTTAATTACAGAAAGGCCATATAGAGTATGTAGTAATCCCATCAGATTGGAAGCTTGATTGGCTCAAGAATGTTTCACCTAAAATGAAAAGTCAAGCTACTGTGCATAAGAGTGATGGTATAACCATCAATATTCTTTCAAAATATCTCTCTATGAATAATTATTCTATTTTTTCTCCTTCCAGACCCTCTACCTCTTCTTCCAGGAGAGTAGTGAAAATAGGTCACATTTTGATAGAAGATGAAGAGATCAACCAAGGACCTAATCTAAAATACCAATTACCTTGCACTTTAATGAATCTTCCAAGGAAAGATAAACTAGAATTCTATACAAAATATAATGTTAGTCTATATAGAGGTGGAGGGTGGCCTCCACTTAAAGTAATGTACAAGTAGCCGGAAGGACTTGTCCAGTATTTTTCTGTAACATTCCAAGGAGATGTTGAACCGTCAAATGAGTTCAAGCATAAGAACTATATTTCTAGATTTAATTCTCATCTCTCTAAAATTTTTTATTACCTTTGTAAAGATCTTTTATACATCAAAAATAGTTTAGATAAAATAACTATTCTTGAAGACAATACAAACCAGATCTGTACAAATATGCAAAATTAGTTGTCCTTTATTGACACTAAATTGGCAGCACTTGATGAGAGCCTTGATTGGTTAGTCAAGCAAGAACAGGAAGCTAAAGCACAAGACCTGGCCCTAACATATGAGGTTAATTTTGGTTCTAGTTTCAATCCTTATAAGAAACATCTTAGTACTTCTTTGATGCAATGGACCCATGTCCAACTCCAGCTATGGTACCTAAATATAGATGATCTATTAAATTTGTTAAATGAGATATCTACCTAGTGTAACTCTGTGTGAGTTATTATAGTCAATGCTCATTTAGATCCAGTCAGTACTACAGTCTTTACTTCAAAATTATTTTATGGTATTGTTACCCAATGGTGAGATTAAATGACCAAAAATGAACAACATGAGCCTGTTCATCATCAACCTGATCTGCTAGCTGCATTATACCATTTATTAATAAATGATTTTGTTCCTCCATTCAGCAATAGAGAATTAGAATCAAAGAAATGGCTTCTTAATATGGAGCTCTATGATCTTAAATAGTTTGATACTTTTGCCAAATAATTCATAGAATTGGCATATAAAAGTAAAAGTTTTGGATCTACTGAGATTAAGTTAAAAATATTATATGCTTTGCCTTATAATCTAATTGATAGAGTCATTGCTTACATAGATCTAAAAAATCTAACCATTGAAGATCTATCTTTTTCTGATGTTATTGACTTTTCCAAATAATAGGCCATGCAATTAGTCTCTGAGACTAAAACTATCCAAAAGCTCACTAAGCATCAAGCATCCCAAATCGCTCTTGTTTTCCCTGAAAAAGTCCCCTTTGGCTGTAGGCCATTTGATCAAACTTGCAAGCATCAAAAGAAGCACTGCCCCCATCTTTCATTTAGGCATATCTCTTAAACTCAAGAGCTTAACTCGATAAGTTTTGCATTACATTAAACCTGGGTTCATTAATTCAGCGAAGAACCCTTTTCACTTATTGATCTTTTTAACTTTTGTAATCCAACATAGTTTGTTCTCATTGACATAATTACGATCATCGAAGCTCTAAACGCTCAGAGCATTTGGGATTTTTCTCTCAACCATCCATTAGGATGATCAAACATGAGTGCTCTATTTGACGAGTGATTGTTTTCATACTGTACTTAATCATGATATAGATTTCATGATATATTACATTTAAATTTGTTCGGATTTGAGATGAAATTTACACATTTCAAAAATTATGCAATTTTAAGGCAATATTTTAATTTAAATGACTTGCATCCATCGGTAAGGGATAGATCTCCCAAGGTGGCTGGTTATTTGATTGCACGTTTGCTATTATGAAGGGCTGAGAATAACAATATGATGTTGATTTGATTGAGATAGAGTTTCATGTTTGATTTGTGACTCAAGTTAGCACTGCAATGCCAATTATATGGCACCAAGACAATGATATTCCAAACTCTATATTATAACTTATGTCTGTCTATGTGGGATCATAGCAAAGACTTCAATAAGGCCCACATCCTTCTTTCATAAATATTAATATCAAGGTCAAATTGAATCTAAACAATTATTGGAATGAGAATGTAGATGAAGGCAATAATTCTAAGTGTAAGCTTTGAGAATATACTTATGTTACTTATAGCGTATAGAATGAGCTTAGAGGTAAATGAATTGACACACCTATATAAAGAATAGGGTTAATGAATGCATCACTACATAATAAAACAAATCACTAAAATGATGAAACCCAAGAATAGGGTCATATTAAACAATATAAAACATCATTGTGTGTGTGTGTGTGTGTGCGCGCGCGCCTGCGCATGCGTGTGTGTGATAAATTTATGAAATATTATACTAAATACTATATTTGCTATATAACATTTAGTATTTAATATAATAAGCACTTATTTTCACTGCACATAAGATGAGTGCCATTTTGTAATAAAATATTATCTCATGAATGTCGCTTACTACCCTTCACATTACAAACTTCAACTTTACGTATAATTATTTTATCACTACCATATTATATAGGTAAATATCATATAATGGGTACATATCATGTAAATCTAGTAGTTGCCTTGAATCTAGGTTTATAACACTATATGGGCCCTATAGGATATGATATCATCTAAAATACCCTATCGCTAGCCCTCACCATCATTACCCTACTCACCTTGATAACATCTAAAATACCCTATCAATGGGCCTCACCGTTATTATCGATGAATGCAAGTTACAAGATAGACTCTTACACGTCAATCTCTTATCCCAACATCAAAAATATTACATCATTGATTCAAGTTACAAATGATACATGGATCCCTACCACAATCAAAAGAATATTCATGACATCTTCATCCAAACTTGACCAATGAAAACATCCAGTCCAATATGTTGCCACCTTGCTTTGATATAATTGACACATATCATTCTACACCAATATTAAATTGACATGTAAATTTAAAATTTAATGTAGCCATTTATGTTGGTGTAAATTATATGGGATAAGTGTTTCTCATATGTCATTACAAATAAATATATGCTTGTCTTCAAAATGGTAACATGTTCATTGAAGCTAATATTATACTATATTCTTATATTATATATAATAATATATTATTTTATGGGCCCCTTGGTGTATGATATCCATTAAATTACAAGTACATATGTTCTTAAGCCTAGTTTATTTCTCTAGGTGTTAATATACTAGCAAAATGGATGAATAAAACATACATGATAGGTTACGGGATGCCAATGTCTTATCCAAACATCAATTGTAATGCAACACTAATTCAAGTTATGTATTAGACGTAGATTTGTAAAATAATTTAATCATATAAATAGATGTAAATATT